>OX451400.1:19068548-19373660 GCA_949629135.1 Eremobia ochroleuca | reverse complement strand
CCCGGAAAACACTAAGTAGACAAGATTGGAGCGGCGCGGACTCGGACGAAGAGATAGATCCATATGGGACAGATGAATCAGACGAATGGCAACCACCCAGCGACTTCACGACGAGCCAGGATTTCTCGCAAGATTTATGAGTGCTAGGGAGGGAATACCTCAATATACGTTATTTTTTCATAGAACTTTTTGGCGTTTTTTTTTATTCAGCAAAAAACAAATCCATAGGTACTATTTGATTTTCGGAATGATGAACGGGATGGCCTGGGACAGTTTTTATTGGCAGACGATTTGTTTATTTAATAAAGAACACCAACAGCGTAATTATACATTGGTTCACAATCGTATGTGTGTAGAAAGCTAATACTGCTAATGTGTTTACACAAATTATATTCACCTATAATTATATACAACGTGTAACGTTAAATGCGCAAAACCTCAGACAGCCCAACTGATTTTTAATTCAATTGACCTATTTCAGAGAGAACATAAGTCATTAAAAAAATTGTAAAGGTTTTATGTGCTGTTTTAGTTTTACTGGCCATTCTGATCGTTTCTTGCGTCTGCGACGGCGCTTTATCGAGGGAGGAGTCGTCACCGGGCCGCTGCGCCGCGCTGACATTGGCTTGCTTGACCTATTAATAAATAGATACGGCAACGTTTTAAATGAAGATTTTTTGAAAAATGTGACCTATATTAAAAAGTGGTTCAATAATTAATTCTGCTCATTGTTCTGATCAAACTATTTTCAGGTTTTGAGCATTTAACGTTACACGTTGTACAATTATAGGTGTACATAACATAAGAGAATAGACATTGGACAGCTTATGCTGCTTATAAACGAAGTAAATCTAACATGATTAAGCCTAGTATTAATAGTGTCACAGGACGTTAGTCCTTTAGTGAATACGAGGATTTATTGTCAGAAACTCAATGAAACAAAAAAATACATAACGACGTATTTGTATATTGTAGCTAATCCTAATAAAACTGAGAAGGCAGATCAGGCGATTGGATAGCTAGGCTGGCACAGGATTTGTATAATAATACTTATTTTAATTTCAAATCCGCGGATTTATAACGTTACCGAAAAAAATAAAGATTAACAAATCGTGTTTGATATCCCATGCCAAAGGTGTTAATGAGTACATTTTAAAAATATATGTGTTATCTATAATTACATAAGGCCCAAATAATTTAAATAACTTCCTACACCACAATATGCCAATTCAGCCAAGTTCTTCACGCCATGTAGTACAGTCCTCAATAATATCCCTCATCGTCTGACTGATGGTGCGGCGCGTCCAACTCTGCAGGCGTCGCAGCCAGCAGCAGCTTCGCCGGCGTCTCCCCGCCGCGCACGCGCAGCGCATACACTGCCATCTCAACCTTGTTCACATTGGCGCGAGTTGTTGGCAGCTTGCGACTTAGGAGACGGCTTCCTGTTATGCCTGGAATAAGAGTTGGAGTTGTTTTAGTACTTTGGTTAGGTTGCTGGCTTTCAGATGAGCCAGTATTGAATTAAACTGTATTTTTTGCCAGTCTGCCGCTTTTGTACTAGCTAAATTGGATTTAGACGAAAGAACGCTAGACTAGTATGATCCAATTTGGAAAAAGTTAGTCCTACAACTCTTACAGTAGACATTGTCCGCAAATTACGCGCATTGACGTGTAGTTGCGGACACCAGCCCATATTACGTAGACATGACTTAATGATTGAAATGTTAGAGACAGACACAGACTGATATGGAATATCTAAATATGGAAAACCAGAGTCATCGTTATATTCTTCCTGTAAAGTCACACATATTTAAGTATTTCATGTCAGTCCATCTGTTTGCCAATAGTGTTGAACAAGGAATATAATTTACGTCATGTATTACCCAAATATCCAGTATACAAGTGCCTCACAACATCACAGGCCTGGAAGCACTCCTCACTTTCTCCACTAGATATACTGTTGATGGCCTTCCTCATCAGTTCTCCTGTCAGGTCAGCTAGACCCAGCATGTAGTCAGATTCTGGCAACATAGTAATGAGAGACCGTTGATGATCATCATCTGTGATGTCATACTCTAATTCCTTTTGAACTTCTGGGTAAGTAATGATTCTTTTGTCAGTCATAAGGGACAAAAGGGTCCTGGCTTCAATATACTCCTGGAATCCAGCTGTGACTGCCCTGGCGTGCAGGTGTGCTGGGCTGTTTTCCAGCTCTAAACCAATGCTTCTGATTGGTCCATTGATTAGCTTCTGAATTCGTTCCTTGGCTTCAATCAGAGTATTCTCTGATGAATCCTTTCTGAAAATGTATTAATATGTTAATTTAGAAGCCGTACAACTAAGTTACTGTGCTATTTCAATGTATAATGTACTTCATTTAATGATATGCTGCAGTGAGTTGCTTATTCTATCTATCATGATAGGGAAAGTATAAGACTATGTACACATTTAGTGACTTAACATCCTTTGATACACACTAGGCGACTAGCGAACGCACCAACCATGCAGCGTGGCCTGTTGCGAAAATTCTAGGGCATTTGTTTCACTTTGCTACTTGCAAGGTAACTTGCTAGGCTCTAGGCGCCACGCAAGCCACTTGTCAGTGCGTACATAGCCCAATAGTAACTCTTATCACAATAGAAAAAAAAAAAAAACTGACTGAGGAGGCAAAAGTAACCCATAAATAACTCATAACATTTTAAAACTTACAGGCTAAGTTAGGCTCAACAGGCTACTGCCGGGAGGACACGGCGCGGCACACGCTGGCAGAGTGTGCCGCTTGGGAGGAGCCGCGCCGTGCCCTCATCTCAGGAGTAGGCAGTGACCTATCGCTGCCGGCCGTGGTGGAGTCTATGGTCGGCAGCGAGGAGTCCTGGGACGCGGTGGTTTCCTTCTGCGAAACAGTCGTCTCGCAGAAGGAGGCTGCGGAAAGGGAGAGGGAGATCTCGTCCCCTCACCCGGCCCGCAGCAGGCGCACCGGGCGTCGGCGGAGGGCGGATAACACCCTCTTCCAGCCCCCCTAAATGAGTCCAGGGGCGACGGACTTGGGGACGTCCGTCGCCCCCTACACATCAGGACCCGAGGCGGCGGAGCGTAGTGTTCCACGCGCGCCCCTCTTAGACGTCGCGGGGGGAGTTTAACACCTCACACTGTCCCCGACACGAGGAGGCCCGCACGAGCGGCCGGGGGTTGCGGAAGTATCGTTCGTTCCCACGACCCCCGGCGTAGGTGAGAGAGGGAACACCAGGGTGGTTTTTAGTCAGTAAGAGTCTGACAAACCCCGCCGCCCGCCCCAGGGCGGCGGACATCCATGACGATTTTCCACCCCGAAACAAACAAAAAAAAAAAACGCTCAACAGGCTAAACTTACGAGTACATAACCTTATTAGGGTGCAGTGCCCAGAAGTTCATTCCAACTTCTACACATACTATCTATACTCACGTTATAGGCGAATGTAGCAAGAATATGATCCTCTTGCTCTCAATGGTGATATCACGCGAAAATTTGACGAGTCGCTCATGCCTGTCCTGGCGCTCATTGAGCTTGTTGGCAGCCTGTTTGAATATAGCAAGGACGGGGCTGTCTGCTGGAAAGGACATCGCAGTCTCTCGGGCAACAGAAGCCAGCGTGTGGTCAGAGGTGTTCGGACCTCTGCGATTACCGCGGTAGTGTTTTCCTGAAAAATTATTAGGGTTTAGGTATTTTTATCACATACAAACCTCAAGACTGAAAACATTTAGTAGAAGTGATTGCTACATTACACAATTAGCAATAACCAACTCAACTCAATATTGCAGAAAACGTAAAGCTTCTTGTATGAAATCAATAGGGTACCAGCTTTCATGCGAAAAAAAATTAATAAATATACTTACCTGGACCAGGCATAGTTGTTATTGATATAGTTACAGAATCTCAACTGTTTCTATAAAAAAGAAGCTGCTATATATTATTATCGTTGATTATCTTGTAATGAACTTTCTGCTGAATTAAAAATTTCGCTAGCGCGTTTATTTATTTGCTACTGTCAGTTTCAACATTGACTTTGACATGTTTTTTTTTGTGTTGGAATTTTTCCTTTTTTCAAAATATTTTTCATTGTGGCAACTCAAGTTAATCACAGAATAAACAAAATATTCGTTCGTGGAGGTCAGATAGGCAGTCGCTCCATGTAAAATACTGGTATTCAGCTGCATCCGGTTAGACTGGAAGCTGACCCCAACATAGTAATTGGGGTAAAAAAAGGAAAGGTAAGGCAGATGATTCGTTCGAAATCAAATCGCAAGTGTGGAGTGACTCACTTTTTGAAATCTTTTTCATTCGTTCATTAATCGACGTCAATTCGACGTTTTGTGATTTGTGTTGTGGTTACGTTTTCTAAAATAAATAGGTAGGTATATAAATTCTGAAAATCATTGGAAGCCTTTTTGAGATTGTAATGTTCATGATGTGAATTATGATATGTGTTTGATTTCAGGAATTCGTGTCGACTGCCCAGAGTCCGCGAATTTCTGCTTATCAACTGATATTGTTGGGTGTGACCGACTTCCCGTGTGCTTAGAAACTTGAGGTAAATATTAAAAAAAAAGTGCTATCTATTGAGAGTTTCCAATATTTGCGCTATTAAAATTATCACCTTTAATGTTTCAGATACTAAAAAATGTCACAAACTCTTACGTTTGGTGACTCAGTGGCACCGGTGACTTGTCATGCATGGAATAAGGACAGAACCCGTAAGTATTTGACTTTAAAAGTAAGTTTAATTTTATTTTAACGAAAGTTCCATAATTATAGTTTATGTTTCTAGTACCTATTTCTGGCCAGTGTTCTATTTAGTCCACCAAGCATTATTTATCATTAGACCCCATGCTGT
This sequence comes from Eremobia ochroleuca, assembly GCA_949629135.1. Classification (NCBI taxonomy): domain Eukaryota; kingdom Metazoa; phylum Arthropoda; class Insecta; order Lepidoptera; family Noctuidae; genus Eremobia; species Eremobia ochroleuca. The sequence goes on along the minus strand of OX451400.1, from coordinate 19,368,789 downwards.
GCTTCAAAAAGTAAAGAACATACTAGCTGTTATTACTAGTTCTTTATATTAATATTCGGGCACAAGTGGGCAGATGTAACTCCACCCCGGAGAAGTGGGGCTACCTCAGCAAAACAGCAATAAGGTGTGGTTGTGGAGCTATGTCCCAAAATCATGTTCCACCTCCTATTAGGCCCTCTGTGTCCCAAAACATGCGGTCAAAGTGACCTCTGCACTACCACCGACGATGCAGTGGATGTGGCAAAGTTTTGGTCTAACAAGATCTAAACACATTAATTGTGCCAGTGACACAAAGAAGAATAATATGCTATTTCTACTTACCTATAATTTAAACTGCAAAATCACCAAGGCTTGTAAAATGTTTAATAAACCCTTGAAATAAAATTCTACAAAACAGGTAATAAAACAATTGTTTTCTTATTATTACAGAAATTGCATTTTCACCAAACAACAATGAAGTCCACATCTACCAGAAAGAGGGGAATGATTGGAAGCAGACCAACAACCTGGTGGAACATGACCTGAAGGTGATGGGCATTGACTGGGCCCCAAACACCAACCGCATTGTGACCTGCTCCGTAGACCGCAATGCTTACGTCTGGACTCAGGGAGATGATGGCAAGTGGTCAACAACTCTTGTACTTCTCCGTATCAATCGAGCTGCGACTTGTGTCAAATGGTCACCGATGGAGAACAAGTTTGCTGTTGGCTCTGGAGCCAGGTTGATCTCCATCTGCTACTTTGAGAAGGAAAATAACTGGTGGGTGTCTAAGCATATCAAGAAGCCCATTCGGTCAACTGTGACCAGCATTGACTGGCACCCTAACAATATCTTGTTGGTTGCTGGCTCAGCTGATTTTAAAGTAAGAGTATACTCAGCTTATATCAAGGATATTGAAGACCAACCTGGCCCAAATGTTTGGGGTACAAAGCTGCCTTTGGGACAAATGTTGGCTGAATTCCCCAATTCACCAAATGGTGGTGGATGGGTGCATAGTGTGTCTTTCTCAGCAGACGGGAATAAAGTTGCATGGGTGGGACATGATAGCTCCATAAATGTAGCTGATGCTACTCAAGGGAGAGGTATCATAAAAATGAAGACTGAGTACCTGCCCTTCTTGGGGTGCAGTTGGGTGACCAACAACTCCCTGGTTGTGGCAGGACATAGCTGCATTCCTTTAATGTACTGCCATGAAGGTAATCAGGTTAAATTTGTTGCCAAATTGGATAATACTCAGAGGAAGGAGTCTGGAGGATTATCAGCCATGAAGAAGTTCCAGTCTTTGGATCGCCAGGCGCGCATCGAAACTAACGACACTTTCCTGGATTCCATTCACCAGAATGCTATCACTTCCATTCGCTTGTACGAAGGTACCAAGGCTAACACCCGCAAGTTCAGCACCACTGGACTGGATGGACAACTGGTCATCTGGGACTTGGACTCCTTGGAGAGGTCTATTGAGGGACTGAAGATTATTTAAATCAGACTTCCTTTAGATTTATGATTTTTATTTTTAAGGAATAATAATATAATAATCAGTTTGCGTGCGAGTTCTGAAGTCACTCCAAATAAAAACGAAAAACATGGAAAGCCGTGACAAAGTAAAACTTCACAATCACAGTCTGTCAGTCTAGCTAGAAGAATTACGAAGCAATAGTAGCAGTGAGTGAATTCAGCTCCCCAGACAGTAAAAACTTTCAAATATACAGAATAAACTATTATAATTTATAGATACAACTTCTATGTTTTATAATATACAATTTAAAAATTTAACTTGATAATCAAATCAATAATTTATAACATAAATTAGAAATACGACTACTACACCCTACAAAATATGATAGATCACTTTAATACTACTGAAGTACTGATTGCTGTCATTATTACATTAAATTTTAAGGAATCAACCGAAGTATTATTTTTAACATTAACAACAAAGTCATACTTTATCCTAGAGTACTATAAGGCCATATTGTTTGTTAGTGTTGTGTTGTTATTGGGCGTTAGTGACGATGTTGAAAACTGGCCCGATGCGGATGAAGACGCGTCGCAGCACGGAGCGGAGCTCGGGCTTGAGGTCGAAGCAGGTGATCTCACACAGCAGCGGGTAGTAGCTTGATACGTGAGCCGCAAACTGAAACAAGGCATCGCTCATTATTGTTTGCATACTGATAACGTGAATGATGATATCATTTAGCGTAAGTTAAGGAAATGATACTTAATTGTGTTATTGTAATCATCATCGTAATCCGAACTGCATATATTATATGGGTCTCGTGCTGATAACCAAATTCTAGATCTTGCGGAATTTTAATGCGAACTGACTCATAAATTCCGAATCGATTGTTATCGATTAGGGCGCAGATACAGCCGCATTGATTATTGTATAATAAAATAGATACTTGTCTATGTTTAGATTTTACAAAAGCTACAGAAAGAAATTCTCAAGGTGATCTTTAGGTTAGAGACCACAGAACAAGTTTATAATCTATTACAATGACCTCATTATATAAACGTGGCAAAGCGACCTCGTCAGTTTCGATTCCCGTCAAGAGATTTGTAATCATGTAATAGGTACTCAACATTATTTATTTTCAAAATTGACTCTGTAAAAACTTGTTATAGAAGTCAGAACTTTGTTATAAATGCAAAAACTTTGTTTGCGCATCTTGTGTCAATCATAAGTTAGGCTAATCAAATAAAGTAACAAAAGCGTGACGGTAGCGATACATTATGTATGCTAAATAAAAAAAAACTTTACTTTCAATCAACAGCAGTTCTTACATATTATCGCGAAACGTGTTTTCTATCTGTAAAAAAATATACTTACATACTTTCTACAAAACATATTGTTGATTGTTGCACAGACTACTCCAACGACACGTAAATATGTTCGTAATTCAAGCCAACTCGACTCTTAAATCGCGACACTATCATATCATAATCATAACCGATAGCATCTACAATCTAATTCCATTATAATTGTTTCGATAACGATGAGTACATAAGTACGAGGTTATAGAACAAAATGTACTTACTCTTTCGTCTGGCATCTTCAGTATTCTTGTGAGGATCAAAAGCAGGATGGACGTCCACGCGTCCCGGTGCGCCTCGCTCGTTACTCCAGCAAAGTACTCCAAAGCTTCACAACAAATGCTTATGAGACTCTTCTGGACTGCAGGCCAGTGGTCCCGTCGCGTCTCGTCGCTGTACATCTTGAACAGTATCCGCAGCACGCACGCCAACGACTGCGTCTCTTGTTTCAACATATTCGGCTTCACAGAGCCCTTGAAATTAGCTTTCCACAACACATTCCTCTGTGCATTGTTAGTGTTAAACGTTTTAGCGAAACGGTGACTGCACATCAGGCATTCGACGAGTCGCAGCAGATGTGGCGAGCTAAGCAGTCGATACATTCCTTGCTCTTCACGTTGACATTCCTGCTCCGTCCCGGGCGTGCCGCCGGTCAGCTCGGCGGCTGCGAGGGCGAGCGTCTCGGCGTCCTCCTTCCGCGACGTGGCGGGGTAGAACACGATGTTGTCGATCGTTTGTATCAGCTCCAACTGTACCACGCACTTGATCAGGAGACTGTTGAACACACGGTTGGAGGATTTGATCTCGTCCCCTCCCTGGGGTTTCTTCAGTATCCCGTGTCGGACTTGAGGCGTGTCGTTGTCATCATTCTCATCTGGCTTCCAAGTGAGTAGGGTGGTGGGAAGCGTACTGTTGAAGATGTCCAACATGATCTGGCACGAGCTGCTCCACGTGTCGTCGCTGAACTTGGTGCCGTTGGAGATGACGAGGTTCTCGAGGCAGTTGGTGCCGGAGCGCGCCAGCTGCTCGTTGTCCTGCTGAACGCACCAGTGGAGCTGCGCATACAGCTGCTCCAACAGGAGAGATCCGAGAATGTCAAAGTATTGCGTAAAGACGTCGACGATGGCGTACAATGCGTGATTGCATGTCGTAGTCATCCACTCGTTCTTCTCCAACTGATGCTCAGGTAACTTCATGTTGTCGAAGATTCTGAACAGAATATTAAATAGGTCTCTCCACCAATGTGGACGGAATGATTCACCGTGAGTTTTTATAATCTCGAAGAGGACTGTGAGTCCTCGGGTGCGTACGTCTAGCTTGCAACGACTGACGACGCAGGATAGAGAGAAGAGTAGAGGGAACCACCCCCTCAGCCACACTCGGTCTACTTCGGGCGCGCCCGGCTCGCCTTCCAGCGCCGCGTGCTCCACGAACAGCTGCGGCGACGCGCCCACAGCCGTCGCACAAGACCTCACCAGTCTTATAGCTTCCATCGAAGTATCCGGGAACTTCGCGTTGCAAGCAAACTCTGATAAGCATTTAACTGCATCTTGGAACGAGTCTATCATCGCAGGGAACTGTTTCTCATACAATTCATTTATAATTTTGCCGGTAGTCTGGAATGCTAAGTCAACGATCGCTTCATCTTGATCGCTCGCTGCTAAGTGGAATACAGAGAATATATTTTTCCAACCTGACTTGATGTTGGGCGCTTGAGAGTTTACCATCTGGGCGATACAACGAACCACCATGTCTCTGATTGTTGGAGAGCTGTTTTTCTTCATAATGTGTTCAAATGGTCTCAAGAAATCTTTTTGGAATTTGAAATTGGAGAACTCTCCTTTTTCGATAAACTTCATTGACAGTTGTCTCAATGAGTCCACTGCGAAGAATGCTATATCTTCGTTACTGCTGCAACCTACTTTATTGAAGTGATCACCGAGCACTTGCCATATTCGAGACCACTGCAGCCTAATTCGCCCCATATTGTAGTAAGATATTTCGACGATCTTCTGCAGAGAGAACATTCGAGGGTTTGTGGGATGGCTCAATTCATCTAGGGATACTTGACATAACGCTTTGACGAAGTCTACGATAGCGTCACCGTCTAGTTTCGTGGATCCTGTGAATATTCTATCTACTGCTACAACGACGCTTTGCGAGCTGGTCTCCCCGATGTGTTCTTTGACGCTCGGATCCAGCGACATTAGACTAAACTTCAAAGAGTCCGGCTGAGGCTTGATGCCCGACCCTGATAGGAACTGTGGCCGCACTCCCGTTCCTATGAGCTGCGCTAGTTCTAACTGAGAAATGCATTTAACGACATCCAACCAACTCGTGCCTAAGTAGTTGCCGTCTGTATGTGCCACGGTGATCAAAGTCTTGATGGTGTCGATGTTCTTCGCCTTCATTTCCGTGATAGGAGAGTTAGCTGTAAGCAGAGTGAAGCGCGCGAGAGCTTGCACGTACGCGTCTCTTTCGAGCGACATGTGGAAAATGCAGGCGATGCGGATAGCGCACCTAATGCCATCTAAGCACAGCGAAGCGATTTCAGGGTCGTCACAATCCTGCAGCCCCACCGAAAAGGCTGCCAGGAATGGAGTCCACGCCATCTTGAACATAGGACGCACATGTTCTACGTGTTTCGCCGTCGTAAACGGAGTTTGCACATGAGACACAGACTCCATCAAGTTCTTTGCAGCGGTAGATATCACGTCCATCTCCATGTTCCAGATCAGTTTTCTCTTCTTCTCGTTAGCGATCATATGTTTCCCGGGCTTCGAAGAACTCTTCATCTTAATCTCGTGACCGGCTATTTCGTCGTAGATCTGTGACAAATATTCACGCGGCAGGTCATTGTTGTCACTAATGCCACTATTCAACTTAATGTATTGTTCTTTTGTCATTTTATTCTTGACTTGCGGCGAATGTAAATCTGTTGTCAGCATTATTATGGAAAACGCTAAAACGTACACAGTGTCCGCACTCATGAATAGCGTGTTGTTAGGATTGCACTCACAATAGCGAGATGCGAACTTTTCCATTAGCCTGTCGATTTTTTGGGCCTCGCCGGGGAGTCGGAATCCTTCTAAGAAATAACGTAATGCAGCCACAATATCCATGCTCGCGAAATTCATAGAGTCTACATAAGAGTACATAACTTCCTTGGAATGATCCTCGTTCTCGCCTAAATATTCACCAACGAATGTTTTGTCGAGTCTCTCGTCGGTTAGCAACCATTCAGCGATTTCTTTTGTCGATGTTCCCAAGAGACCTTGTTCTTGTAAGAAAGATACTCCTCTTTTTGGTTTCCTGTTGAATAGGTCAATGCCTGTTTCCCAAACCTCCTTCTGCTGTTTCAATACTTCGAATTGTTCTGGAGAGTCTAATGTCTCTCTATTGCCAATATTGCTGGATCCTGTTGAAACTAAACTTAGACTAGAACCTCCATGAGATTTGATGCTGTGATGGTCATGGTCTTCCTTCGCTACTCTCTCACCTAAAGTTGTTTGCAGGTTTGGATTGATATAAAGCTCTTTGCTCCATTCAACCATACATTTTAATATTGAGACTAGACATTCGAGTCCACGAATGCGCATGGACTTTTCTTGGTTGGGCGTAGCGCCCAGTTCCAAAGCTTGCCTACCTTGGGCAATCTTCGAAACATCATTAACCAATCGCTGGAACAGATTGGCTGCTGATAAATCACAGTCGTAGTTCACGTATATGTCTACGACGCTCTGCGCATCTCCACAGATCCTGGTCAATGCTTGGATGACCATCCATTTGTGCTCGAAAGACGAGCTCGAAGTCTCCAGAATGTTCATAAAGATTTCTTTGAAAAATACTTCAATTTGCTTCTTCAGGTGCACTTTGAAGTTTTGCAGAAGAGCTAAGAAAATAGCTAGGGATAGTTCAAATACTTCTGGTACAGAACTGACGCCATTCTTCGATAGCGCCACACAAAGATACTGCTTGATAGCTGTGATGAACATCTCATTGTTCCTGAATACTGGACCAGCATTTTGTAAGATAGATAAGAGAAGATGAAGAGAAAGAATTTTCGACCTTAGCTCATGCGACTTAGGGTCTGGAGTGCCTTCAGGTAGGGGCTTCATTGAAAGCTTACAGAGAGCTCTGAATACTAGGAAAGCATCTTTCTGTAACACATGAGTGAACTTAGCTGTGACTGAGTTATCATTTTCTGAAATAACATCAACACTTTCTTGTGATGGTATTCTTTGTATCGTAGCTTCGGTCGGTAATTGACCATTGCTCTCGTGGGAAATACTCCCACTGTCATGAGAATCTGATGGATTTTCATTGTTATCAGGACTATTTGTTACATCTTCTACAGATGTTTTCTTAGTTGCAATACTTATGGCATTATCTATAACTGAATCTACTATTTGTTTAGCAATAATTTTTGCTTCTAATACTTCGTCCACCTCTTCACCTGGCGTTTGTTCGACTTCTTTAACTTCTTCTGGTGTATTGTTAGGCGTTTCTTCTGACACAACATTACCATTCGGCATTTTGTGTGGAATTTCTGTTACTGTATTGCCATTTGCTTCTGATTCAATGGCTTGATTTTCCATTTTCGTGAAAATAACATTCAGCATCTGTGTCAGGGTTGCTCTCGCTGTGGTCTGGTTGATGAGATTTTTGCTTGCAAGGTATATGTTGTAACATGTTCTGACAGCAAGGAGTACCGTGCCCTCGTGAACCTCGACATGTTGACTTGTGATAACTGTTAGTAGAGCTTTAATTATTTGTAGCTGCACACCTTCATCAGTCTGTGGTCCTGTGAAACAGCTGCAGATTGTTTCAACAATTCGGTCTATCAGAAGTTTCCGTGGTGTAGTTGAGTCAGGAATGTTTCCGGTGAGATGGCCATACGCAATAAGTTTTTGTAGGCAGTCTAGAGCTGTAACCACTATCCTGGATGCCTTGCTCTGGCATGCCAGTTCGAATGGTAAGAAGTACTTTTCTGCTGTAATAATGTTCGAAGCGTCATTCTTGGGTAGAGGCAGAGTCCCCGATGTAGGACTCTCTGATGACTCAGGTTGACCTCCATTTTTCAATTCTGTTTTGATTTCCTCTGCAAAGGAAAATAATGTTTTAAAAATAGTGCTAATGGAATGCCCACAAATAGTTTCAATAGGAAATGTAACATACATTCGAATTAACTATATCTTTGAGGATAGTGATTGTAAATAATGTACTCAGATAAAAATTAATAGATTTTTCAATAAGCTGTTATCAACATTGAATGTCCCAATTTCGTTTTGATAAATTTAGATGTAAGTATAATAGGATAACACAAGAGCGGAAGGAAAGGAAAAATAATTATAGTGGATTTTACCAAGAGTTTAAAATACCATTTAAATTATTTTCTTGCAGTTAGTATTAACAATTGAAAATATCTTATTGTGTAGTTTCAAGGGTAACTTTAAACAACAGAAACAGAAAAAATAATGAAGAATGAAATCTTTTTTTTTATTTTTTTATTTAGTATGTAACTAGTAGACTTCAGCTAACTGATAAAAGTATGAAAAAGTTAAAGTACATATTCAGCATATTTCAAATGAACTTGACCTTGGTTTTTATAAAAAAAAAAACCTACATAATATAATATGTACTATTATGCAATGTTGACTTTATCATGAGAAAACTTAAATATTGTAGTAATTACGTGACTTAACATTTTAAAGGCATTAATATGTTTACAAGATGCATCATTCTAATATTAAGTAACAAATAAACACATATTGAATCATAAAAAGAACATTTTACATCAATTGTCTTGAAGACAGTGGGTGGACGATGAAATAGGAAACCACTCAACAATCTTAAGTGCATGTATCAGTAATTCTTTTTGTATCAATAACAAGTTTCATGTTGCATGGCAATCGAATTTCCGCATTTTCATACAGCTAGTAACCAATTGTATCAACACTCAGTCTTCACTCAATATTATTACAGTAAAAGTAAGTCTGTCTGCCTATACCTTTCTCCTTTTTGACAGGTGCTATCCAGATTAATTAAAAACTTTTGAAATCTACAGAAAGAATTCATTATTTATTAAATTAAATAGATGGTGGAAAATGGTATCCATATTCAGCCTGCAGGTATAACATTTTCACTGCTGGGACACAGGCATCCTCTCAGTGAGAGGCAGTAGGCCGTAATCCACCATTCAGGCTGTTGTATATAGGTACCTATATAGTTTATAAGTTTATTGGGTTTTGGGGTCTACCCTCCATTATACAGCATGATTTTTTTACCGGCTCCAAATTTTTACAGGATGTTCCACCCATGAATATGAATAACTTTCACTATGGAAACAACTCTGAGATCACGAAAAAAAAAAATCGGCTGATTCATACATTTTGGTCAAGTAGGTATTGAACTTTTTGTATTAAACAGCTGATTTTGTTTTCGTGATTTCAGAGTTGGTCCCATAATGAAAGTTGTTCATATTCATGAGTAGAACATACTGTAAAAATATGGAGCCTGCAAAAAAATCATCCATTTATTGTCGTTCATACCCTACCTTTGATTTATCCAGTTGGATTTCTAGGCTACTTAGCTCAATACACAAATTACGATATTTGTTGTTTTATTTTAGACATAATACAGGCTGAATGTGAAAATGTTATAGTATAGTAAAAATAATACCAAAGTATCTTTTGAGGGTTTCATACCTCAAAAGGAAAAACGGAACCCTTATAAGATCACTTCGTTGTCCATCTGTCCGTCGGTCATGATCCTTTTTCTCAGGAAGATGTGGAGTTATCAATTTAGTTTGATTTTTTCACTGCTTCAAGGGATTGCTCCCTTGAAGCAGTGAAAAAATCAAACTTCTAAGTCAATGCATTCAAAAGATATGGGCATTTCTGTTCCGGAGTCAAAACCTATAGGGTACTTCCAGTTGACCTAGAATCATGAAATATGGCAAGAAGCAATGTCATTTAGCACAAGTAAAGGAATAAATTAAAAAAACTGTAAATTTGTAGCACACATTACAAAAAAAAAATCTGCCGTGAACTACTTACATACCTACAAACTTGTACAGAACCCTCGGTTCACAAGTCCGACTCACACTTGACTGGTTTTTTTTATTATCTATAATTTTTAACTATGTGTCCAACTATTAACATGGTTGCCTACTGGGCCCAGATAATTTAAGGTAATAAAAATACAGTGCATACAGTTGATACAAAAGAACAGCCGGTCGATTTTGGAAAAATCTCACCATGATAACTAAGGTGAAGTGAGCTTAGAGTGAGCTGTATGTCTATATCTCTGTCATCCCTAGCATGCTGATGCTAGGGATTGACACTATTGATGACTCACTCCATGCTCACTTCAAGCAAGTTTTCACAGTGAGATGGTTACAGAATCGCATGGCAAGAAGAACTAATTCTCATTGCAAACTATCTACAAACTCAAACTGAAAGCATTTATTTTAATTAAACTATTTACAGGCACGTTTGAATTGTCCAATATCAAATACAAATGAGTGGCTGACTGACAATGAATTAGCATTTATTTACTACATTGTCATATTGCTGTGAAAAAAACATTTAAGAATCTTCTGGGCATGCTTGTTCCATCATAGACCTAATCCATCGCTCAGCGTGGCATGGCGTGATTAAGGACAAGAGCTGGCCCATTCAACAGTAAAAAGAAAATTCTAAATTTGTTGCTGAAAAGTATTTGGCTATTAGTTACTTAACCCTTAAATGCATGAAGAATTTATTTCTCTCGAGAAAAATACCTATATGTGCTAGGAAAAAAAAAAACTACAGGAATCGTTTTCGATACAATATGCATTAGTGATACAAATTACTCGTATACTATTTTTAATTTCTTAGTAAATATTGGCTGAGTTGCGGAATACTGTGAGTCTTTGAACTCTCATGCGACAATAGACAATGGAATTGACAAAAATCCATGATGTCAGAACTGTCATGTGTCAAACCTCACTTTTTCGGTACAAAAATAAGTAACGGTATGATTGATCACTCAGCCGGGATTTACAATTAAAAAAAAAAAAACAGGAAACGGTTGAGAACGCATTGTATCGTTTTCGAAACTCTATGCATTTAAGGGTTAAAGGAAAATCTGCATGGTTTTATGGTCTTAGTAATCCTGGATTACCAGTTAAGATTGTTATAAAAGACTGCTGTTTTTAGGCTTCTGTAACATAAAAGGAAAAACGGAACCCTCATAAGATCACTTTATTGTCCATGTGTCTGTCTGTCTGTCAAGACTTTTTTTCTCAGGAATGCTTGAAGTTATCAAGTTGAAATTAATAATAAATAGTCAGGGCTGCAATAACTTGAAGAAGCGAAAAAATTAAACTTCTAAGTGAACGCAATCAAAGGATATGGGCATTTATGCTGCATATTTTGACACTTGCAAAGGAATCAAAACCTATAGGGTACTTCCCGTTAACCTAAAATCATGAAATTTGGCAAGAAGCAATGTCATGTAGCACAAGTAAAGTAAAAACTGTAAATTTGTAGTTACATACCTACAAATTTGTACAGAACCCTCGGTACACGAGTCCGACTTGTCAATAAATTAAATTAACTACTCCTTAAAACTATTCCTACTCAATCAGAGATTACAGTGACCTTGTGTAAGTTTTATTGAGCATAAATATTAATCTGTAGTGTCCTGCTGCATTGACTGCCAAAATTGCAAATTAACTGTCAAAGCTATGCATATATGGACACTATTTACATAATAAAGTACTTCTAGTCAATCCTGCCACAAGTATACAGGAAGTATGGTTGCATACTAAGTTAGTTGTTGTATGTTAAAATGTTATTCAAGCAATGGGCATTGCATAGAAGCACTCTATTATATTTATAATAATCTCATTTTGTGAAGTAAAAGGAATTTGTTATCAAAGATTCAATTTATTATGATTCATTTGGTATTGTGTTTATGATTTGTAGGAAGTCCTTGAGTATTTATTGAAACTGTTATGTCCAATATGGCAAGTTGTCTCAGGCCAGTTGAGAGGCTTATTACCAGCAGTGGACAGCTATAGATTGATGGCGATGTGGGCTTATGAAGTTATGAAGATGACGCTGAAACTGGCAGACCAGTCTAGCAGACAGCGTGTCGGTCTGTTGAGATAAATAATTGTTTAAAAGGTTGTCTCGCTCTGGTTTTGATGATTGATATTGTTTGAATTAACTATTTGCAAAATTTCAAGTCTCTGGGTTCATGCGTGTGACTGGCTGCTAAGAAAAATCATACCTTTTAAAGAATTTTTAAACAATTATTTATCTCAACAGACCATCATGCGGTCTGCTAGACCGGTCTGCCAGTTTCAGCATCATGTTATGAAGAAATAATATTGTAGTTATAAGCCGAGTCTCAGCTGTAGAGTCAACAGTAGAAATACAGAAGTTTTCATACCACATTGTTTAGTATAGTTTTATTAGTGCTATGGTACTAATTAAAACTCAGGTTGTTTTAGGGATAATAGCAACCAAGGTGTGATGTAATATATGTATGCAAAGTTTTGCATGTTGCTGTGACATATCAACATGTATGCTCACCCAACAACAGTAAGAGGTATTTACCAGTGAACATTGGCACTACATACGATCACACTAGGTCACATAGAAATAATACACATTATTGGTTCCACACACACCACTGACATTTGATCCACTGCCTGTCTCGCTCGCCACTATGTCGAAAACACTTCACAAGACTCTATGATAACGAAAAGTAGGTTTCGACTTTTAAAACCAAGGTCAATACATTCACTATCTAATAAATTATCAATAGCAGTAAAACTATCGCATTGTAGATTTTAACTTAATTAGTGACTGGTGATAAATACATGTACTGCACAAAATATATAACATATTACGCTATTGAATACTGTAAAATGTCAGTAGGTCTTACCTAAAGCGACTTCGCAGGACTTCTTCAGTTGGCTGTGGTAGGACCTTTTTATGTCCTTATCAGCCAAAATCTTTTCTAGCGCTCTGACTATAAACATTTCTTTAGTTTTCAAGTTGGTTTGCATCGTTATTTCATAAGTTGATCACTCCATTCGTCCCTTTCGGAACCGACTTAGTTGCGCGGTGATTTTATATTCATTTATATTACTTATTGAGGCACTGTTATATTGTTATCGTATTACTGTATACTCGTATCGAGATAGCACAAATGGAACATCACAAAACTTTAGGGAACTATAGATTTTTGTGAAATCATTTCTGCGAGATGGAGATTTCTTTCTACGATTCACACCTCATCACAAACATGTCAATTATAAAGGTGCGTTCGCAAATGTCACCAGATTACACAACCCTGTCGGAAGTTATTTTTGAAATTATTCATTTTTTTCTAGTTATCTCTCTGCACTAGTACATAAAAATAAATAAGGAAATGCTTGGAATTGGTTTTAACTACGAAACAAGGGAATTTTAATGATTTTATTTTGATGCGTTCACATTTATTGGTTTTCGTGGAATTGCTGTATAACTTTACGTCACCCAATAGAAAACCTGAGAAACAGTGTTAGCCTTTTTGTGGCTTTTTTAATTCAAGTGAAAATAACGCAAATATCGAAATAAAAATTGCGGTGAATCATTCTCTACATAAACAGCAATAACTTTAAAAACAATAACTTTTAGTACTGCAAATTCTGCGTTTGGTTTTTCCTGTTTTACGTCAAGTCAAGAGTTCAAGAAAATTCATTCAGTCATTTGTCATTTTTTATCTGTTGTGTCGCTGACGGACGAACTCGCTTGCGGTTAACCCGCTATTTACGTTAATAATCGCGATATTCTTCGTAAAAGAAGAGCTCTTTTTTATTTTTTGTGATATTTTGAATTAGCCAACAAAATTGCTTCCACAATGACAGTGACGCGGGTCGCGGAGTCCCGCACCGAGTTCAAATTGAAGAGCTTACCTGACGATGCTATATCGAGCGTTAAATTTGCACCGAAATCCAATCAGTTCTTGCTGGTGTCTTCGTGGGACTGCTCTGTGAGGCTGTACGATGTCACGTCTAACACGGAACGCCATAAGTACAACCACGAGCTACCCGTCTTGGACGTTTGCTTTCGGGTAAGACTTCAGTTGTTTTTACATGCTTGTTCGCTTGAATACAAGCTCTGAACTGCACGCGGATACTTCTCTTTATCTGAATAGCTGTAGTTATTTAGGCATGCCTTTAAAGTCATACTTAAAACAACTTCATACTTTATAAACATTATTTTAGCATGTGAACAATGTTTGAAAAAATATAATATTTTAGAGTGTTTTAGGACGTCAGCAAAAGCATACAGTTTAAAACCTTGTAGTATCAGTGAAACAGGCATCAGTAATTAGTTGCAGATGGGTAGATGACAAGTTATGTACAGTAAAGCGTGACATCTTGGCAATCATCCAACTTTTTCCAGATTTTGGTAACTCATGGTCAAAGAGTTTTAAAACCTCCATACTGTGTTACAATGAACTACAAAAGTAGCCAGACTCAGTTTACTTATACTGCATGGTGCATAGAAATATTTGTGGGTTTATAAGCCTCTACAAGTTACTTTTTATCCTACAGTTCAATGGAAAAACTACATTGACACTTGATTTTCTTTCCAGGATGCTGTTCACACCTATAGTGGTGGGTTGGACCAGATCCTCAAGATGTATGACCTGAATGCAAGTATGGAGACAACCCTGGGTGAACATAAAGGAGCTATCCGATGTGTGGAGTTTGCTTCTGAAGTGAATGCGGTGCTTACTGGCAGTTGGGATGGCACCGTCAAGATGTGGGACAGCCGTGTGCCCAATTGTGTTGGAACTTACAATCAAGGAAATGAGAGGGTAAGATATCACAGAATCAGTTGTGTGTTGGTTTCATGCTTTTTATTTTGGGCCATGTTTGATAGGTTGACAGTAGTCACCAAAATTAGGATACAAACTTTGTGGTTTTACTCAAGTAAAACTAGAACATAATCACAGCGCTTTCTTTTGCACCAAGTGACCTTACTAATAGTATGGCAGACCAATGGCGATATTTTATTGAAGTTTAAAATCATATTATAACTTGATTTCCAGAAAAAATCGTTTTAGCAGGTTTTGAAGTCAGATGCTTCAATGAAAACCAGAAAACTTTGAATTTTGTGAATAATACTTTAGTTGTAGAAATAAAATCAAGTATTAAGTCATATTTTTAATCTTCCAGGTATACACAATGAGTATAGTTGGAGAGAAGTTTGTAGTCGGCACATCAGGCCGCAAGATCTTTGTATGGGATGTCAGAAACATGGGACATGTGAACCAGAGACGTGAATCCTCCCTCAAGTACCAGACACGGTGCATCCGAGTGTTCCCTAACAAGCAGGGGTACGTCCTCAGTTCCATTGAAGGCCGGGTGGCTGTGGAGTACCTTGATAGTAATCCAGAGGTTCAGAAAAAGAAGTATGCCTTTAAGTGTCACCGGATTAAGGATGGTGGTAAGTATCAACATGGTGGTTTCATGATTTCACTTGCTTTTTGTAAGACCAGCCATTTATGAAAGAGCATGATTTGTAAAGAGCCATAAGTCAAAAGCCATATAGATATAGCTGGTGTCCGCAACTCCATGTATGGCAGATATAAAATAGAAGATATCGAAAATATTTTAACCATCATCCCTAGAATGTCTAGCCTTCTCGCTAAAAACCTAATCATTCCCTATGAGATTCCTAGCCAGACTGAAAAGCCAGACTTCTAATACAATCACTATTGAAACTCTCATTCCAGGTCTCGAAAAAATCTACCCAGTGAATGCAATAAGCTTCCACTCCATTTACAACACCTTCGCAACAGGTGGCTCTGATGGCTACGTCAACATTTGGGATGGTTTTAACAAGAAGAGGTTATGTCAGTTCCATAGATACAACACAGCGGTCTCGTCTCTAAGTTTCTCCCATGATGGGTCAGCCCTAGCTATTGCCTGCTCTCAGCTGGATGAAACACAAATAGAAGACCCCAAACCAGAAGATACCATCTACATAAGATATGTGACAGACCAAGAAACAAAACCCAAATGAGAACTGGGTTATGCCCGGCAAGTCTGTTATTAAGTGGCTGTTTTCAAAGTGTGTGTAGCTTAAGGTACGGGTGAAATTGGACTCCTGAACTGTGACTGACGATTTCAACGAATGATTCATTTCCATGTTGAGGAGCTAGATTTTTCAAGATTGCTAAGTGTGTCCGAATTTTTCCTCTGTCCATTGGAATCCAATTGCCCCAATAATTATTCCTCATTATCATAAGAATTTTTGATAGTATACTTAAATTGAGAATGATTTGCATGATAGCTTTGTATTCATTATTTTGCGCTAGTTCAAATAAAGTGTTCTACGCGCGAATCGGTACACATCGCTGTTTCTAAGACGATTATATTGCCTTACAATTAAATGAAATACTGAAACATAATACGCAAAAACGTTTGTACGCTAAAAACTCTCGAAGATAATTACGTCGAAAGGTACCAATGAAGAACGCGCGTAGAACGCTTTATATAAGCGTATACCTATCATATGCCTCCTACGTGTAGTCCAACGTGTGAGCACCCAGGAAACCTGAATATTGTCTAGGAATGTTGACAGTTAGGTAAATAGCAATTTTGTTCAATGAAGTACTGAATTTAAAGCCATGAACAGACGGCCGGGTGACAAGATCTTTGTGAATGAACCTTACAGTTAAATTAGGATAAATTTTATTTGTAAGTGATTAATAAAAAGTAATTAAGTTTCATCAAAGTTTGTTTTATGATTTTGCAAAGCTTTTTCCCCGCTTTAATGATTTTATTGCCATTATGAGCACAATAATTGAAAACAATAAGTTCATTGTTTCACATATGGATGTCGGAATAGGTCGTGGACAGCCTCCTCTCGTAAAATATGGTTTACCTATGCGGCTAGGGGCTATGCTTTACAAGAGACAATATAATCAACCATAGAGACGCATGGTAAGAATCCCGAGACAAAAAAATAAGGCGGAAAAATGAAAAAGTCACTTTGTCTTTGAAAAAGGTCCTCTGCTCTTATCCAATTAGTTGACCGCTCTGAACAAACGTTTCAATTTTCGTTTATTAAGTTATTGGAAATTTATAAATAAAGCTGTAAAAAAATCTGCCCTGACCTATCCTCGCCTCCATACAACTTGAATATTATTTCGAAAGCGCCTCACCACAAATAATAGCAACATTTTCCAGATTGCTTGCTTGCAATGACTCACATGTGTCTGTATCTCGAACAAAAGTGCACTTTTATCAGTAAACTAAGTGCTCCGGAATGTGCACGCCATATAAGTGCATATTAAAAGCATACTGCATTGCTTTGAATTAACACATTCGCGAATACACAAGACGTGTGCGTCCGCAGTGTTTCGCAATTAAAATTTAAGAGCATTTATGCTGCTTTCGTTTGCGGAGACTTCAATTTCTCCGGGGGAGAAATAAAGGTGATTTTACCATGTTTTGTTGATGAAGGTAAGATGGTAAGTATGAAAGCTCGGCCAGTCCAAATTGGCGCTCAAACAAAGCTAATGTTTGCGACCACCTAAAGGGTTCTTAGAAGATGTTATTAAAAACGTTTGGTGCGTCAAACCAAACGAGTGTTAGCTGTTTACAGAACACGTTTACTGCTGTTGTAATTATATTCTAGTATACCTTCGAATACTTGTTAATTGAGGAAGTTGTAGCTAATACGGTACTTCGATCATATGTTTGTTTAAAGACGGATTTCTTATTATTGTTAAGTTTTAATAAGCGATCGTGTGATGTGGAATGCACTCGTACTTTATTAACTTACTAATTATACAGTTGTGAAGATATTGCGTTAGGTGAGGCGAGTATGGATGTCTAAATAGAAATTATAGGCTTGGCATTTATAGGTATTTGACTAGCAGTTAATGTGTTTAGAAAATTGCAGGTTTAGATAAAGATCAAGACACTATTGTGAGGTGTTAGGCTTCTCTAAGGCTTCGCGCGTACCACGAAATTGAATACTTGCGCAAAATAATCGCCAATCTGTGAACAATACCAATACACTATTTAGATTCCACGCACTGCGGTAAAAAAATCGCTTGAAAATTTATTTGCGTTTGTGATTTTGTTTCGCAAAAACATGCGGTAAAAAAAAATCTCAGCGCAATGCGCGCTTAGTCTAATAAAACATAGGTAGTCGGTGTCACCAGCGCGAGGAATTATGTAGGTGGCTGGCTTGGTCCTCACAGGCAGTCACATGTCATCACCAACCTAATCGAGGTAGGCAGTGCTTATAATTTTCGGCGAGGCTAAGCGAAGAATAAAGACCATATTCTGAAAGAGCTTTGGCTGCCTACATGTATCGACGAACAATACCAAAGAAAGGACATTTGGGTAGGCCGCACGAATTACTCAAACTGCCAGATCATGATTAAAACGAACAGAAAAAAAATAATGACCCACATTAGTCCTCAAATTCACAATAATTAAATAAATATAATACTTTATAAAGTAAATATTCATGTCATTGTATGTATAACATTCATCAATGTCAATGTGTATATCTACACTAATATTATTAAGAGAAAATATTTGATTGTTTGTTTGTATTCAATAGGCTCCGAAACTACTGGACCGATTTGAAAAATTGTTATATCATTAGAAGCCGACATTATCCCTGATGAACATAGGCTACTTTTTACCGCGGGAAAAATGCTTCATTCCTACGGGAAAACGGGTAATAGGATTTAAACGGCGGGAATTCCGAATTCTACGCAAACGAAGTTGCGGGCGGATGCTAGTATTATAGTATATAGGTTGGTAATATCGGTAGGTACGTAAATAGAACGTAGGTAAAACACGTCGTGAATGAAACCTACGAAGTTGTTAATCATTATGATATTTTTATACTTATGCGTGACATAGAGTTGCGGTCAGTAGCCTGACATACCTACCTAATAGGTAATATGGGTATCTGATAGGTAACACATGCTGGTGTCCGCAACTCTACGTCAATGCTCGTAGTTTTCGTAATACAGTACAATTTACATGATATTGTTTTAGACGATTCAGGATTAGTCAAAGGGGCTTCAAATATTTGATCAGTTTGAGAATATACCTAGCGATGCAAAAGTCAAAAGAAAATGCGGGAAAACTTTTAATCGAATCAACCCTATATGTGCGCAATTGCGCATTTACACAAGGAAATGTGTGTGTGTCTTGTGACTTAACGTAAGGTCACCGATAACTCAAACTCAAACTCAAAGCATTTTTATTTTCAAGTAAACACAAATATACAAATGATAGGCTACTGACAACCTTCTCGACAGTACTCGACATTGTCTCTCTTTCATTTTACTTTATTTGACGCAATAAATATTCAACACAAATAAAATATTGACAACCATGTTCCTCCGTTTCGTTCAGCACGTTAACGCTTTATAGCCACGGCGCACGCGTGGGCGGCTAACCTATGACTCGAGATGCGACCTCTTCGGATCTATTCCTCTACAAAGTACTTTTTACTGTCCATTCATAACGTATGAGTAGCGATAGAAAAATATCGGTAAGAGCTTGGGAACTTGCCTGGTTCTAAACTCTTCTTGCCTCGTTTCCGACCTCCTATATAAGGAGAGCTTGTGCACCTTACAAATCTTTGATCGACATTACACAAACAAAGATGTTAAAATTACACAAATAAAGGACAAATTATTTAGGTATTGGAAATAAGAAAACTGTTACTTAAAGCAGCATGGTCATTGCGTAACACACTATCATTAGCAGTGGCTTTCATTTTGTCAGTTCAACAACATTCATTACGTTACTCGTTTTTACGTTGTTGAGCAGACAAATTTTTCGAACATAATATGGAGCAATGGATTAGCAATATCCTTCAAAAAGATTCAGATTGAGGTCAATAGTGTGTGACTACGCAATTTGGGTGCTGAATTAGGTCATGTGTACGTATAACTAGGAAAGCGGTAAGGGCTTTGTGAACCGACTTCAAAAAATGGAGAAGGTTCTCAATTCGGTTGGATACTATTATTTTTTTATGTTTGTTACCTCAGAGCTGCGTTATTTATAAGGCGATTTGCAAAATTCTTTTTATTTGAAAGGACTTTCAGATTGGTCCCATAGGAATTTCATCAAAATCGGTTCGGTAGTTTCGTTTTTAAACCAAAATTACTGGGTGAAAATTAGACTTTTCAGCGGTGGCTTAGTGGTATTGTCATGGGATGAATTGTGGCTATAAGTGACGAATTCAAAAAGGGGGAGGTTCTCAATTCGATTGTATTTTTTTTTGTATGTAGGTATGTTACGCGATATCACCGGCAATTGTATATCGATTTCAAAAATTATTTTTTTAATGGATGTGCCTCAGAGGGGTCCCATATAAATTTTATTAACTTTGCTTGAGTACCTACTTTTTGAGTTAGCTTCAATAATACGCATTTTTGCCACTTAGTTTATATTGATGATGTTATAATAACTTCCTGTCACTGATATTTACACAATGAGAAGTGTTATACGAATTTGTGTGGAGTAAGTACAACTTAAAAGTGAAAAATAAGTCGGTGGCAACCAATGAAAATGCAAACCTAACGACATCACCCGTATAATGCGCATTTTGCTATCGCATATACGTTACAGTCCGCTGGTTACTGGATGCTAATTTAACATCTTGATTAGTAGTAAGACTAGAAAACACGATGTTCTAGTATTAAAGACTGGATATTAGCAACATGTAAGTAAGTAGGTAATTATTAGTGGACCTTATATTGCTATCTTTAACCGCAGACCTGTGACCTGTTACTATTAAATGTCATAGCGAACTGGCTGGTACACAAGCTCCTACTAGCGTTCTACTTAAAATATTGTTTAAAATTAGGTATGCAGTGTACGTATGACGTATGCAGTGTACGTATGACGTATGCAGTGTACGTATGTGCAATTATGAAAGTCAATTTTTCTAGGTAACCATAATATTGAAACCAATAAAAAAAAAGTCAAGGAGGTTTTACTTTTTGACAAATCTGCGTTTATCTAGGTACTACGACACCAGACAAGTGTTTAACACATTCATTGAAGAGGCTGTCAAGCGAATCTTTCTTTCTTTTCTTTTTAAAAAAAAACGTTGCCCCACACTAGGATTTTCTCCTATATTGTGGGTGCGTTTACAAACATTTAAAGTCACATACACAAACAGCCAGACCCGGAACAACTACTTGAAGGTCATGCAAATATTTGTTCCGTGCGGGAATCGAACCCGCGACACGCAGCGCAGCAGTCAATCACTTAACCACTGCGCCAACCGTGACGTGCTTTATGTAGGTACCTCAGGCCCCAGAGATCGACACAATGCAGTATCGGGAATAATTTTGGAGCCAAATAATAGCTAGTGAGTTAGTATTAACTGTTGCACTAACGCAGAGTGCATATAGGCTGCAAGAACAAGACCATTACGACGCATATTCCAGCACATTACATCCCATTTTTAATCACAATGAACCAACTAAATACGCACTTATCTGCTGAGCTACTGCAACTCCCATCCCGACTACCTATCTCAACGTTATCATTAGTATATGCGCGATAGATAGTGCGCCATTGAACGCGTTTACATACGATCATTGCATTCCTGCCACGTCGCAGAAACAACGGTAAGTTACGCGTTAATTGAAAAACATTAAGCTTATAAATGCGTCACTGTCTTGTCTTTATCTTCATTAGAGGTAACACCTATATCACGATTACTTGAATGTGGGCGAAATAATTAAGTGGAGATGGGAGTGTGAGAATGTCCTGGGATGTTTTAGAAAAGAAAGATTTGGGTATATTTTGCAACGATAGTTTTAAGGCACACCTTTGCTGTTCTCAGAAACCCGAATCGAGAAAAATAAAGAAAATACGTTTATTTGCGCTAAATATGACGCATAAAAAAACACAAAAAAAATGACAAGTTGGGAGAAAACATGCGTCACATCCACGCAAAACTGCCATCGCTCAGCATAATGCTAAGACCCTATACGAGACAGCTCCAGCACTGGTTTTCAGCGACAGCTGGCGAACTAGACGTGACGTGGCCGCCAGGCGTTCGTCGTGTCTTCAGAATTGTGACAGCATAAAACATTATTTTGTACTGTGCTGTAGGTAGGTACACAGGGGTGTATTTATAAACGTTGCGTAAAGTTAAGTAATGATTAGCGACTGTTTAACCATACATTTTTGACGTTAAAATGTCTCTTAACTTTAAGCAACGATTGTAAATAAATTGTTAATAATAAATAAATAGTACTTTTTTATGACAAGTAAACGGGAACAATCATACCTATCTATGTAAATTAAAATTTAATGCCGTTCGTTGAGAACCTTGAAAACGACTGGACCGATTTGGTTTGCATCTTGTTTTGAAATGTTAGTATAAAAGTTAGAATTAGGTTTCTATGGAAAAAAATAATTGGCAAAGTTCCAAGAATAATTTGAAATCCGAAAAAACTGAACGTCCTTTTTCTTATGGGAATTGTATGACATCTGAGTGGTAATTCTTGTAATTTTAAGAACGTTCACAGTCTGATCTCAGTCTCAATCTGTCAAAAATACCTCTAATTTCCCTACATTTTTTACAAGTTTTTGACATTGATTGTCACTGAGATTAGATTGCGATTAGATTTTGAACGTTTCTAATTACGGGAAATGACCTTCTGACGTCAGATGTCTATTAGTAGATATATTAATCAGAAATGTTCCATTCCAACTTTGCTTCAATTTTTCGCCATAGTGAATTATAGACCCAAAATCAGAATAGTTTTTCAGATACTCCTAAAACTACGGGCTACGCAAAATGTACAGTCTACAGTTAACTAAATTCGTGCTTCGTCGAAACAAATGTGTCGTCATCTAGCCAAGGGTTAGGTCTTTACATCTTCATTACAGCTAACACCCTACATCATGTGATAAAGTGAAGAGTACTGAGTAGGCGGCGTAATTAAATAGGAGCTGATTCTAACCCGTGCATCAGGCAGCGGTGTGAGTTGTCAATTGTTGCGATTAACCACTTCAAACAGGCTTGCCCTGCGGGGTAATTCCATTGCCTACACTGACAGTACGAATGGTTTTCATTTTAATAGTTCAACAACATTCATTGCGTTATTTAGGTACGTTGTTGAGCAAACGCAAAAGAGGGGCCCGTGGCTAAATAATAACAGCCGCACAGGTCGATCGATCAGGTTAAGCTACGCTTGCGGCGGTTGGTCTGTGGATGGGTGACGATCTTTACATACGCGACCCCTCCGTGCCTCGGAAAGCACGTTAAGCCCGGCTGTCATTTGTGGATCTTTGACAGTCGTTACGGGTAGTCTGACAACCAGTCTTACTAAGGGGTATCGTATTACACAGTAACTAGGTTATGGAGGTCAGATAGGCGGTCCCGAAAGTCTGCCAGCCAGTCTTACCAAGGGATATCGTATTACGCAGTAACTGGGTTGTGGAGGTCAGATAGGCAGCCGCTCCATGTAAAATACCGGTATTCAGCTGCATCCGGTTAGACTGGAAGCCGACCCCAACATAGTTGGGAAAAGGCAGGCAGATGATGATGATGATGAATCATCATTCATTTCGTACCCAAAAATTAAAGCCAGAAGAAACAAGTACTGTTTTCTTCGGCCCTTTAATATTTGGGTATAAAAGGTTCGACACCTGAATGATGTCCTTTTCGAAGATAAGAAGCAATGGATTAGCAATAGCATTCAAAATTATTCAGATTGTTATTAGGGTACGCGATTAGGGTGCTGTAGGCATTTTCCGTAACAAGACGTTAGACTTGGTCGTGATGTCACTTATTAAAATTCTTAAATTCACTGACAGATAACGCACAGCCAAAACCGCTGAACCGTGTTATATAACGGTAGTTTAACACGTTAATTCATCTGGACGCATCCTTACACAACGAAATTGAACACTACAATGAAACATTTTTGAAAATTCATCCCCTAAAAGGACCTAACGGATGAAAGTTTGCTTGGAAGTTCGTCATTTTAGCCGATCCTCCCTGAAATCCCATCGGACGGCTTGTTTTAGGATATTTTCCGTGTAATAAGTTGTTTAAGTTTGTCCTACAACCAAAAATTCGACGATATTTGTGACATCCGCCTACCCAAACTGAGCACGCGTGGTGGATTATGGCCCACTCCTTCACCACTCCCTCCCACAGAGAAGAGGCCTGTGGCCCAGCAGTGGGGACATTACTTAGGTTTTTTTTTTATCGGCACGGTGGCTTTTGTAGTCTTCAAATCAAAGTACAGCAAATGGTGTTGGTTGCACTTCTCCGAAAGGAGTTTTTCAGTAGGAGCTCTATTAGTATAATTTTCGCTAGCTATATTAAATACTATGGCCAGTAAATATTTTCCGACTTGGTGTTTCAGTGTGGTCCGACTTACCTAAGATTCTAGTTTAACAGTTTATAGTTTAGCGAATACCGCCTGACCTTTGCAAGCATCAGCGGTTGGCTAAAAGCACTTGTGACGACGCTAGTGATCGTATAATATCCACACTTACCTACATTATTATGTGTTTACACACTTAGTCGGTGTCGAAGTGCCTTGTTTTTAGTTTTTGCTGTACATAATAATATAATATATGTAATGGTCAGATATCTAGTGTAGTTATGCTCACCTGATTTTATATTTATAAGCTCTATGAATTTTATCCAGTTAGTAAGGTTGGGTAACTACCCAGGGTGCGCCGGACAAACGTTTAGTACGATCACTTGATGTATGAGCTATGTGGGTCCTACTTGCAAAGGCATTGTTATAGTTTATCCAGACCACACTGTATGAAACGCCAATTTTAGTGCTTCATACAGTGCCAGTAATTTAATTACCAACAATAATAATGACAAGGCTCCTTGGAAAATTTCGCTAGCTGGATATCCTTAATTAGGCATAACTCATGTGAAAACTTGCAGCTGTGTAGGTAGGTAGTTCAGTCTCACTTTGGTTCCGAAATCATGAAGTTAATAAATTCTCGCTATAACTTGAGTTTATAAACTTAAGCTGTAATATATTCGTATACGTTCCTACCGTATGTACTCGTGAGCACTCGAGGCCTCTGCCTGAATATTATTGTAACATCACAAATTATCTCACAATGCAGAGACAAGCTAGAGTAGAGACAAAAACAACAATGGCTCATAACTTGAGTGATAGGGTGACAAGCTTTTATGTACACTTATGTCAAATGTTCACATGGGATTTCGTTATTTTTCATGTAATGAAGTTTGGAAGAGAGTAGGGAGGCCCTTGTCCAGCAGTGGGACAGTAAAGGCTAAAAATAAATAATGAAGTTTGATTTATGATTGTTCTTTGAAAATAATCATGTAAATACCATCACGTCACGTTCATGTTGAACAATGATATTTTCTTTCTATCTTAGCTCTACAGCACTGATTACCAAACATCACTGTATGCCACTAGGATAGATACTTTTTTTTGTGGCAGAAAATAAGAAAGTTCTCACTTCTCAAATACAAGGCTCTATGAATCTATGCACCAAGTTAATTTAACTTAAAATAAGTAACATTTTTGAACAACTTGGTCTATCGCAATCTACTGGTGGGCATACGCTTCTCCCAGCAGGCACCACAACATTTGGTCTCCGCCTTCCGCATTCAATCTGTCTTAGTAACCTTTTTAAGGTCGGCGGTCCGCGGTACAACAGTTAGTAACATTATAAAATACAATCCTAGCATATTACTGTCCCACTGCAGGGCAAAGGCCTCTTCTCATACAGAGAAGGCGAACATTGATCACCGCGCTTGCTCAAGGCAGATTGGCGATTACAGACATCCTATAAAACCCAAAAGCCTCTTCTCATACAGAGAAGGCGAACATTGATCGCCGCGCTTGCTCAAGGCAGATTGGCGATTACAGACATCCTATAAAAGCCAAAAGCACAGTCACACTACAAAGCTCAGTCGAGTCCAGTCATCGCGCCTGGGAATCGCACTTATTACTCGCACCCGATCTTCAACCGACACTTGTGGATCTCGAAACACAGGCCGATGTCGAATCAGCCACTCGTCCAACTTTCCATCTCGAGTGCCCTCCACAACGAATATCTAATGAATACTTACAAAATAAATATGATAACAATTGTTTTATAAAAATGTACACTTTCACGCGTGGGTGTACGAAAATAGAGACTCGATCAGTGTGCGTGTTAGGTCATTTGTTGGCGAATCGAAAGTGGATGCCTTTTTAATTTTAAGTAGCGGTTAGCTTGGGGCGTGGGCGGGGTAGGATCCGATATCTAATCTGACGAAGCTGTCTGAAGTATTACATTATGCGGTCAAGGAGATGATGAGTCTTTGTCTAGCTTTAGATCTTAAACGATCTTAAATCACCATAATAATGTGAAATCGACACTAGACTCGATGTTTTGTTGGTCAAGATAATACGCAATAAAAAAAAATAATAATAATTACCTCTTTTGCCTAGTTCTCTTTGCACGTCTCGTCTCAACGGTTTGCTTACGATTTAGGATATCCTTACCTTTTGGCGAGGATATCCTAAATCGCTAATCGCTTGCTAATACTGCTTGTTTTTTTGTGTTTGTGTTCATTCTCTGCTTCATGTTTACCCTAAATAAACGTATCTTCGTTCCTTCTTTTCTTTCTTAATATTTTTAGAAGTTTACTTCTCTTTAATTAATCTTCTTTTCATTAATTAATGTTTATGAAGTAATTCTGACCTTTTGGATTTGGCTAGCCGAGCAATAATTTATGTGTTTTGTAGGTAACACGGGCTGGTGTCCGCAACTCCACGTCAATGCGCGTATTTTGCGTACTATGTGTTTTGTATTTGTATTTTTATCTATTTTTGTTTTATATGGCTCACAGACCTGAAATAAATGAAATTATTATTATTATTATTAATAACAGTAATTGCTACATGAAAGTTAGTAATTAATGACAAGATTTGCGTTGTATTTTAACAGTAACTATGCATCCAGAAGCCCTGAAATATAACATCCTCCGAACAGTCATCGACGTACCAAAGCTTCCACATATAAATATCGGTTAACAATAACAATAAACAACCGAGCAGCCACGTCACAAGCACTGAGTAATATGTCCCGTTGGGTGCCCACAATAAAGCACTTTCTCACGTCCAATGACAAATAGCGAGTGAATTAATACCAACTCGCTTTTGTACGAATAAATCAAACGTTGAGCAGCGCGCGGCAGGTTGTTTTGACCGGCACGTGAAACCACATAACAAATGCAACCGTATCAACCTTTAACACAATGTACTAAGGTCTCATTACAAAAAATCCAGCGACAGTAACAATGAAATCTGGAGTTTTGTCAGCTACATAACTTCTGCGTTGCTTATAATTCTTATTTCTTTACTCTTAAAGGTTGTTTCAGCTTGTTTGAAGTCAGTAGATTGTTTTATAGTGTTAAATATACGCGTTCGCAGGAGGATGCTATTGCTCAGTGTCTTCGACAACGTGTAGGGGTGGGAGCTCACCGGTGAGGTGATTTACTTAAGCAGTTATTGCGAAGATGATATATTTAAGCTTTAATGGTATGTGCTGTACTTTTCTGGGCTCTTGATTCTGTATAATGTCATAGTTTCTGTGACATATTATGTCGAGAATAAATTAATGTTTGTTGGACAGATTTATGGTTCTAATCTAGCTATAAGGGCCATGACTTTGTAGTATTCGGGTTTGCAACCATTTGGACTTGGGATCCTGAATATATATTCTGAACTGTATCGTATATGGCTTCAAACCATTTTATGTTTTCAGTTTCAGCCTCCAAACAAGTCAGTGTAAATAATGATTTGAGAAGTCAAACCAGTTCTACAATGAGTGCAATATCTTCTCTCTTTTCGGCAAGAACCTGTACCGGAATAGCTCATGTAGTATTAAAAGTACTTATGTCAGTCAGAAGGATGCGTAGTTGGTAAAAGATTATCTTCACGGTCGTCACCTTGTTCTTAAGGTTAATATCTTACATACACATATACTTACATAAACTCACTTCCCATTGGGGTAGGCAGAAACTACAGAACGCCACCTGCTACGATTATCGACGAACGGTCAATCATTTCTTCATCAAAAAAAAAAAAAAATCCTCAAACTAATACAACGTTATTAATATCTTCTTATTTAGTGGTCAGTACATCCCTAGTATCCGCACAGGGTGTCCCCCAGACAAATGTGTTGCAAGTTTAACAAGTGGTGTGCACAATTACCAGCACTGTAGTCGGGGGTTAATAGTCTCAATAATTTGACATATTGGGTGGTCGCCCTGCCGGCCAGCGCTTTGCACTCGATGCGAATTAATAAGTGATTTGATACTTTGGAATTAGATAACTTTTGTAGCTAATAGCTTCGTTAATCACAGGATATTTGAGTCTTTTACAGACCTCTATCAGCATTTTTTAAATGTGTGTACTTTGACTATTTCTGCATCGGTAACTGTAATAAATAAGTGGTGTGATATCAATACTACGAATAAAGCTGAAGAGTTTATTTGTTTGTTCGAACGCGATAATTTCTGGAACTGCCAGTTGAATTTAAGTTTTTTTTTTTGCACTAAATAGCCCAATTCTTGAGAAAGACTACTTAACATTACGCTAGGATCCTTGGGAGCCGAGCAAAGACCAAAATAGAAAGAACGCTGAGTGAAAACAAAGAAGCGCGGGCAAGCGACGCGATGCCACGCGGCACGCGGCGGGTCGGGAGGACAAGAAACATGCGGATGAAGTCGTGAGCAGAAGCTAGTCTGTAACATAACTATATGCTCCAAGTCAAAGTAATTGAACACACGTAAGGGATCTTTAAAACCTTTTAATTACAATTTTATTGTACTAAACTGCTTTTACTTTATTTTATCATCACTTGACGAAAGTATTGAAGGCCCATCCCCATAATTGTAAACGCGTAAACTTGTCAAAAATGTACGAATTTTAGAAGTATTTTTTAAGTATTTTTGAAGTATTGAGACTGTGAACCTTCTTAAAATTACGAGAACTGCGAACTGCCCCTCTGATTTCCTGTTGCTTTATCCAAATAAGAAAACTTCGTATTTAGTCTAAGATGTTACAAAAGGTTTATAAGCGATCACTTTTCCTGTTCATTCCATTCGCCATAAATACATCTCTGTATTTGCCTACTACTAATAAAAGTGATTACAGTAGTTAAAATCTCTCGAGTCTCACTTGAAATGACTTCTAAGTTTAAGAGCTATATTGACCGATACCAGGAAATATCGCCAGACCACGGAAGCACATTAAGGTCAATCTCAGTTCATGAACTTTACAATATTTGTGTAGCTCGATGTGCAAACAGATAAAACTTTATTAGATGCTACGTGTAGGGGACATAAAGGTGAGACTAGACTGCAGTTCATCGACGTCGATCACCTCAAAATATAATCGATCGACCGAACTTCGATCGAAAAAAAAAAACGTACATACGATCGTTTTCTAGTTGGCTATGTTCTGCCCCTCCCACCGGGATTGGATCTCTATTGTTGTGTTTTATCCCTTCTATTTGACTTCGGCTCTCTCGTCATTATTCGCCGGACGTGTCTGTTTTTCTTTCTCATTCGCTAATTATTTCTGACAAATTTCCTCGCGTGCTTCAAGACATCAGTATCATTCTGCACCTATCCCAATTTATTTGGGATCGGCGCAACATGGCCTTACTTCCATACTTCTTTATTAGTCGTCATCTCGGTAATCACCTCCTTTCTTACCGTGCGTGTTTCAAGACATCATCATCTGCCTAGCCTTTTCCCAACTATGTTGGGAAACATACATGGAGCGATTGCCTAGCTGACCTCCACAACCCAGTTACTGGGAAAATACGATACCCCTTGGTAAGACTGGTTGTCAGACTTTCGGGCTACTAACGATCCGTAACGACTGTCAAAGATCCACGAATGACAGCTGCGACCAACGCCAACGGCTCAACGTGCTTTCCGAGGCACAGAGGGGTCTTGGTATGTAAAGATAGTCACCCATCCACAGACCAACTGCGGCAAGCGTAGCTTAACCTGATCGATCGACCTGTGCGGCTGTTTTTATTTAGCCACGGGCCCCTCTCACGCGTGTTTCAAGACAGTTGAATCAAAATTCTCCGGGACTCGACGAGATTTACTACTTCGGCACCTCTGTTGATTCTGGTATTGCAGCACCTAAGGATAGTGTGTCGGGAGTAAACGTTGATCAAATTGTATCGATCTGAACGATCGACGTCGAGCGCTCCGCCATCTAGGTGCACCTTTACCCGCGACGTATAGGTGACATTTTACAGTAATGGACGCCATAAACCTTCCAGCTGTGACATGCGAGCTCTAATTAGTTTTACAGCACCGGTGACATCACTCGATATTGATGCCATAAAATATTAATTCAATTTGTGTGTTTGAACGGTTCGGACAACGGAGTTCTTGTTTTTTTTATTCTTTGTGTTCGGATTAAAGTGTTTTTAATTATCTGTGTCGTAAATTGTAGGTTTTATTTTGATATCGTTTTTCTGGGAAGAGATAGTGCTGGGTTTTATATTTGAGTAATTTGTATCTGGTATCTATCCATACTAATATTATAAATTCAAAAGTAACTCTGTCTGTATGTTACCTTTTCACACCTAAACTACTGAAGGGATTTCGATAAAAAGGCAGGGATTGGCAAGGACATAGATGGCGTCCTGGGGAAGGACAGGCTACTTTTCATCCCGGTAGCAGGTTCCTGTGTGGTAATTTCTGACATCCACGCGAGTGAAGCCGCAGACAGAAGCTGATGCAGCATAAATCCAAAATCTGAAACATTATACACACATGTGACACATGTTAAAACAAAAGAAATTATGCAACGTGTAACGTTAAATGCGCAAAACCTGAAAATAGTTTGATGAGAATAACGAGCAGAATTAATTGAACCACTTTTTAATATAGGTCACATTTTTCAAAAAATCTTCATTAAAAACGTTGCCGTGTCTATTTATTAATAGGTCAAGCAAGCCAATGTCAGCGCGGCGCAGCGGCCCGGTGACGACTCCTCCCTCGATAAAGCGGTGTCGCAGACGCAAGAAACGATCAGAATGGCCAGTAAAAATAAACAGCATATAAAACCTTTGCAATTTTTTTAATATTTTATTTTCTCTCTGAAATAGGTCCATTGAATTAAAAATCAGTTGGGGTGTCTGAGGTTTTGCGCATTTAACGTTACATGTTGTATATTTTGAAAGAGAATCACAACCAATTTTAATTACTTCTTTCACATGTGCCATGCTAGGGTGGCGACGTCATTGTAGGGACTACAATATTTACGTTTTATAGGAAATGACGTACACACTGACCTTTGACGCGGCTTACATTTGTGTCGTCTGTATATTTTAACACTTCAATAGAGAACTAAGATAAAGCAAAGGTACGTTTTGCAACAGAACGGATCCGTGGAACGGGTGCACGGATGGAGTAAACACGGCAATAAATTGGTTAGCACTTACACGACAGATTCTGATTTAGATATTGAATGTATGTACATACAATATGGAATTAACATAGGATTTTCTTTGTGCTTGACAAAAAAATGAATCGCAGAGGAGAATGCGCTGGTTTAAAAAAACATAGGTATGTTTTTTAAGCCAGCGCATTCTTCTCGCCTAAGAATAGAATAGAAAAGAATTTCTTTATTTCGCATAAAAGATATACGTATCTAAAATGGTAATCACACATCATCTGCCTAACCTTTTCCCAACTATGTTGGGGTCGGCTTCCAGTCTAGCCGGATACAGCTGAGTGCTAGTATTTTACATGGAGCGATTGCCTATCTGACCTCCACAACCCAGTTACTGGGAAAATACGATACCCCTTGGTAAGACTGGTTGTCAGACTTTCGGGCTACTGACGACCCGTAACAACTGTTAAAGATCCACGAATGACAGCCGGGACCAACGGCTTAACGTGCTTTCCGAGGCACGGAGGGATCTTGGTATGTGAAGATGGTCACCCATCCACGGACCAACCGCGGCAAGCGTAGCTTAACCTGATCGATCGACCCGTGCGGCTGTTATTACTTAGCCACAAGCTCACACTTACATAAAAGGTCTTAAATATTAATTAGTGTATTATACTACGTTTATGTGACTCATTATGAAGTTTAGTAATCAATTAAGTAGTTTCTGAGAAAAAAGATTAAAAAAAAATGAATAAGTAAAAAAGTAAATCGGACAGCGGATTCAGTACATGATTCTGTATTCCCCAGCGTTGAAATTTTTCGTCGGTTATTAAAAAAAATATTCGCTATTACATACATTTTGACCGCGTAGGTATTGCAATCTTATAGGAAATAGCAGATTTTTTTCATGTATTTCGTCAGGTATTCTGTGTGGTCACTCAATCTGTGTGGTTCTTCCCTCAAAATACCACTTCAGACACCAATCTACATGGTCCTCAAAGATCAAAGATGATGTCCGGATTTTTATATACACATTGACATTGATGAATTTTATATAAACAATGACATGGATATTTACTTTGTATAGTATCTTATTTTTTATTATTATTATTGTGAGTGTGAAGACTATGTGGGTCATTTCTTTTTTCTTTTTTCCTTCTTAGTTAGTTTTAATCATGGTCTGGCAGTTTGAGTAATTTATGCGGCCTACCCAAATGTCCTTTCATTGGTATTGTTCGTCGAATCGTAAGGCTCCTCAAGTTCTGAGTTGAGCTACACAATTTTTGACAAATGCGTGCACTGACTGGACAGGTCCGCTCAATCTGTGTGGTTCTTTACTCAAAAGACCATTTCAGACACCAACCTGCATGGTCTTCACATGATCTGACCAAGATTATGTCTGGACTTTAAAAGAGACTGTGACCTCTGAGTTTGTTTCGGCCTTTCTTCTCAGAGTAGTCAGATAGGAAACGCCGACCTCATCTAGTTTAAAAAATATGATTGACATGTAAAAGTGTTTGTACAAACCTACTTACAGAAAATAAATCATTTATCATTTATCATTTATTAAAAAAACGGCTCATGTGTGTTCGAGATGTAGGCAAAAAATAAGCGAAATTTAAACTAGGAACGTCATGTGAGTTTCGCCCTCTCATAGAGAGGCCGGTCACCAGCCGAGGGAACCTTATGAACTGATTTTGACGAATAATTTTATTTCCATGTTTACTGTGTAAAATGTATATTTATCAAAATAGCGACATTGACGTAGATGACCACAATTTGACAAAACTTGTAAACTAAAAGCAAATAAAAATGTCAAGACATGTATTAAATTTAGCTTTATAAGAGCATCTAAATCTAAGATAATTTGCAGCAAATGAGTTCAATAAATCAATTCCACGATTCAATACCTTTAGAATTAATTTATAGTTAAGACTTAGCGGTAATATTACTGACAATATAAATAGTGCCCTCGCAAAAGTAGTTAACTGGTTTAATGTTAATAATCTACTTGTTAACGAAAAAAAAACGAAATGTATTAAGTTTACGATACCAAATGTTAGACAAGTAGAAACTAGTGTTCTCATAAAGGGTGAAGAGTTAAAACCCGAAAATTCCACAGTATTCTTAGGCATAACTTTAGATGCCAAGCTTCAATGGGGCCCCCATATAGATAAATTGTCAAGAAAGCTTAGCTCTGCAGCATACGCCGTTAGGAAAATTCGTGATTTAACTGATTTAGAGACAGCCCGTTTAGTTTACTTTAGTTATTTTCATAGTGTGATGTCATACGGTATTCTGCTGTGGGGAAATGCCGCCGATATTCAGACAATTTTTATTTTACAAAAAAGGGCAATTCGTTCTATTTATAAATTAAGTCCTAGACACTCCCTCAGAGACAAGTTTAAAGAGATTAATATAATGACTGTGCCTTCTCAGTACATTTATGATAATCTTTTGTATGCACATAAAAATATTAATCTGTTTAAAAAATACAGTGATATCCATAACATAAATACTAGGAACAAACACAAATTTGTTGTTCCTACAACAAGGCTCAAGAAAATAGGTGGCTCGTTTAGATGCCAATGTATACGTTTTTATAATAAACTTCCTAGCCACATTCAAGAACTAAGCATTAATAAATTCAAATCTTTTATAAAGTTAAAACTATGCCAGAAAGCCTATTATACTGTAAAAGACTATATTGAGGACAAAAAAGCTTGGGATTGAGCTGCTCCAATAGGTCTAGACAGTGAATGTTGTTTATTTTTTATTTTTTGCTGACTTACACTTTTGTTTTTTCTCTTTCTAAATATCTATTTATATACAGAATGACATGAACATTTACTGTTTGAAGTCTTATATTATTTTAATTATTGTGAATGTGATGACTATGTGGGTTTCCGTTTTAATCATGGTCTGGCACTTTGAGCGGTCTATGCGGTCTACACAAATGTCCTGTCCTTGGTATTACTCGTCGAATCGTTGAGCTCCTTAAGTTCTGAGTTGAGCTGCACGGTTACTGACGAATGCGTGCACTGACTGCACAGGTCCGCTCAATCTGTGTGGTTCTTTCCTCAAAAGACCACTTCAGACACAAATCTACATAGTCCTCAAAGATCAAAGATTATGTCCGGATTTTTATATACACATTGACATTGATGAATTTTATATAAACAATGACATGGATATTTACTTTGTAAAGTATCTTATTTTTTATTATTATTATTATTATTGTGAGTGTGAAGACTATGTGGGTCATTTCTTTTTTCTGTTTTCCTTCTTAGTTAGTTTTAATCATGATCTGGCAGTTTGAGTAATTTATGCGGCCTACCCAAATGTCCTTTCATTGGTATTGTTCGTCGAATCGTAAGGCTCCTCAAGTTCTGAGTTGAGCTGCACGATTTTTGACAAATGCGTGCACTGACTGGACAGGTCCGCTCAATCTGTGTGGTTCTTTACTCAAAAGACCATTTCAGACACCAATCTACATGGTCTTCACATGATCTGACCAAGATTATGTCTGGACTTTAAAAGAGACTGTGACCTCTGAGTTTGTTTCGGCCTTTCTTCTCAGAGTAGTCAGATAGGAAACGCCGACCTCATCTAGTTTAAAAAAATATGATTGACATGTAAAAGTGTTTGTACAAACCTACTTACAGAAAATAAATCATTTATCATTTATCATTTTATCATTTATTGATTATACTGTAATTAATGTAATTTTAATTTATAACTTCGTGATTCCATATTATAGTTAGGTAGGTATATGAACTATTGAGGAACTAACTCCGCGTCTTTTAAACGGCAGACTAATTCTGCAACAGCAATAACTGTCAATTTGTAAGTTTTATTACGAATTGGGATCATAAATATATAATAAATACGGTCGGATTAAAAAAAAATCTGAATCGATGCGAGTTCTGCAACAGATATTTACGATCTATCAAAAACTTAATACTAATTGGGACGGTAAACATTTCAAACTCTTGAAGTTCATTCAGTTTTCAGTCCAAATGAAATCATCCTGAAACACTTTTAGGAGATTCTATTTGACTAGAACACTTAGGTATCTATGTTTGCATGTCCGTGATGACAGGATGAGTAAGGGCTCTTTCCCACGGCAAGATCCCGTTTTTTTCAGGTACGGTTTTTTGCAGGATCCCGTTTAGTAGTGTACGTGTTTAAATATACATACATACACGTATATATATAAACGAGATCCTGCAAAAAACCGTACCTGCAAAAAACGGGATCTTTCCGTGGGAAAGGGCCCTAAGGCTCTGACGAAAACGAGATGTCGGTCGTCCGGCGGCGAGTTGGGCGGACGACATTGTTTCCATCGCGGACAAACCCTGGGTGAGGCTGGCGCAGGAGCAGGCTGCCCAGCAGTGGGTGGAGTCGGGCTGTGGATGATAATGATGATTATGATGAAAAACTCATCAAAATTAGTTCAGTCATCCACTAACGTAATCTGCATATTTTTTTCTGTGGGTAATGCATGTTAATACATAATCACACAGTACATTACCTACCTACGATAGGTTTGTTTTAAATTCAAAATCTTTCTTTAGACATTTTATATCAATAAGTAGGTACGTTAGTTAATTTATGACAAAAATTCAACTTTGTAATGTTAATGAATAGTGCAAATGAAGCAAATTGGTTTTATTCATTAAAAAGTTGATTTGTCGTGTTAATAAAGTTACCTACAAAACATTGGTTGTTAACTTTAAGTTGTTGTTATTATGACTACAAATTGTTATTTATAACGTTGAGATATGTAAGGTCCGGCGTTTCAAATTTTGCCAAAGACGTAAACAAAAATGGCCGCTCGAAATTGTATATGGCCACGGTAATAATATTACCGTGATATGGCTTAGTGATGCAGTAGTATGAATTTTATATTTTGGTGCTATCGATGTTACAATGTTTTGAGTGGATTTTTTGGGGTTGATAAATGGAATAACCAACTAGGTACCTCCCCAGCAAAAGACCTGCACGTTCTAATTTGACAAAGCTAAATAACAGCTATTTCTATTTTTGCAAGAACATTTTATAATGTTGATATTCCTTCAACTGTCAAGAAATATCCTAGAGATGGGTAACAATAGAAAAAGTAATTTTGTGTCTCATTAGTGGTAGTTGATTTAACAAGAACATTTAAGAGCGTTAACGCCAAATCCGCGGCACCAAGTTTAGGTAATTGCAGTGCTCTTTGCACTCACACAGATGCGCGCGTTACTGTGTGCGTAGAGTTGGTGTGCTCTCTGTCATTATAGTCAAACTAACCCATGTTGATCCGTTGAGTTATGTATAATGATACTTATTTAACCGTTAGTTGATTTTTATTTACTATTCTTATTTTTATTACAACCTTGTGAAATAAATAGGCAGTTTTGGATACTTTATAAAGTATATATATACTAATCAGGAGTGAAAAGTTAGAAATGTAGTACAAATGTAAAGTCCTACAACGATTAATATTATATTAGGTCATCCCACTTCCAGTGTCATATTTTTTTATTATTATTATTTTACAAAAACTGAGTACTATATTATATAACCTTGTGACACTAATCAATAATCTCCACCACTATTAATCACTCGCTCCCAGACTGCTGGCAAATCTTGAACACCATTTAAAGTACCACTTTCATTTAATTCATCAATAATGCTCTTTAGTTTAATATCTAACTCCTTTTTGCTATTGTATCGAGTACCCGACAATTTCCTCTTCACATGGCCAAAACAATTGAAATCACAAGGATTCATATCCGGGGAATATGGCGGCTGAATGTTTGTTTTCGTCTAGTTAGCTCGGAGGTTTTAAGATCGTTTGAAGCGGATGTGATTGGATTTTCAACTCTCAAGAACAGTTTTATTTTTGACATTCGGCATGGAATGGAGAAGTTGGGTAATATGTTGCTTCAAATCCACGTGAAGCAGTGCTCTTTTTGAAAGTATTAGTTATGAGTCGTAACAAATTCAATGTTATAGCAGTATAGGTAATATATTAAAACTTGAGGCATCCCGTCCCATATTACCTATAGACCTATATAGACCTACAATATTATTTAATAAGGAAATAAATACCGCATCTTTATCAAGTAAACGCGGTCTAGCTACAAAACCATCTCAAAAATCCTAGCCGAGACACAATTACTGTCAGTATAATGAATATAAATACATTAAATGGTTATTATTATTATTACTTTAAATTAAGTAGTAGGTATTAAATACTCTTTGTAGAAATAATCAATATTTTTTATGTCAATCATTGCATTTCAATGACAAGATAAATTTAGACGAGACAAAAAAAGGATGTCAGACGTTTGTAAAAAATCAAAATCAATTACAGTTTTTGCTTTTATTATTGAATATAATAGAATATTTAAAAGTTTAGAAACACGCGCAAGATGTAAAAGTGAGTGTGATAATACGTGTATCCTATTTAGTGCGAATTTAATCAGTGACACGCAGATATCGCGTTCAATTTCCAGGCAAGTTCAATGCTATTTATTGCTTTTGGCAAGTCAGCTCAACATCTAGTTTACGTATGTTGTTCGAGATGGGTACATAATTGAAGGTAGATTAAGTACCACAAAGATTTTCCTTGAAAATATGTAAGTTTATGTGAAAATTACGTGTTCTCTTACCCTGCGTCCTAAGAGAAAGTGCTTATCGTGTGAATACGCGATCGCTTACCCAAAATTACCTACACACGGGTCGCCGCGTGTAGTTCATTTTTTGGGTAAGCGATGTCAGCTAAAACTACAAATCGATACTGGAAATATGAAATAACGTAAGGGACAAAACTAAGGTTTTCAGGAGAGCAAAAATATTTTTCTTACAAAACTGACTATATTTTTTAACGATATGTTTTATTTAAAAAGTGTCTAGGGGAAAGTTTCTTAGATTTCTTCATTCTTTGAAGCTAAAATAGCAAAAAAATCAATAAAACCTGCCTATACTTTTAATAAACTCATTTTCGACAAAAAATGTCCCTTACGTTATTTCATATTTCCAGTATCGAAATGTATAGTTTGATATATCGATATCAAACTATACATCTGTAGTTTTAGATGACTTCGCATTGTATACACTTTTCGTACAGTGAGAAGTCAGCTTATACTCGAAATGTATATAGCTTGATATGTCGTCTTGCGTACATACGCGAATTGATTGATCGCGCGACTACGTCATATTCATATAAAAGAGTCCGACGATCGATTTTGATTAGTACGTGGTCGTACGTAACTTACTACTTACAGTAATTAATTCTTCTTTCATTCTATCGTGTATGACGTATACGAGAATAACTCATGCCGTGATGATAAAATTCGTCAGTTGGTAGCGACTGCTTACTGCCTAGAGCTCGGCGAAAGGATTTATTGGTATTTTATTTATATTGTCACCGTAAATTTTAATGAGAATATCTTTTTTATTTCGTCACGTTTTGAGTGCGGTCTTTGAGACAGAAATAAACTCAAGCGTTAAACCCTGCACCACCATCACCTGCACCACACGCGGGTCGCTTCGCTTGTCGCTTCGCTTGTCCCTTCGCTTATCTCTTCGCTTGTCGCTTCGATTCTCGCTTCCCTTGTGACTTCGCTTGTCGCTTTGCTTGTCGCTTCGCTTGTCGCTTCGCTTGTCGCTTTCCTTGTCCCTTCGCTTGTCGCTTCACTTGTCGCTTCGCCGGTCGCCCCTCTGTCGCTCTTGCTTTACACCCGCTATTTCGCAGGTCGCAACCTGTATTTTATTATCTCCCTCGATACGAAGCTGCTCTATAAACCGAGTCCTATCTATCATTTCCCTGCAGCGCCGGCATTTTGATAACACCACAGATTTACGGGCGGCTTACGAACCTATCTTAAATTCTTAATAGACACAAAACAAAATAATAAATTTCCCAGCACATTGTTGCGGATACTTTGTTGTTAAATAGTGAACTTTGCCTTGATTTTAGAGCTATATTGGCCCTTATTTGAGGATGCTAATGAATGATCCTTTGGTGATGTGGGAAGAAGGTCCTTCATCCATGAAATTCTTTGCATGCTCTGAAAAAAATGAGGAGGAAGGTAATCTGACATCTACCGAAGTTCAAGGAAGTAGAAGACATTTTAGTATGTCAAATAACCCCGTGAATGTTTATAATTTGATATATAGACCACGTCTATTCACCACTCCATGGATTAGAAGTGACGCAAAAATTCAGGGGTGTCTCTCATTCAACCTTTGATGACTGATGCATGAGCAAATCGTACATACATAACCTCCCTATGTATGTACGGTATACTCATGCATCACTCAACACATGCATCCTATTCCCAGTTGTTCGTACTGCTTCCTGTAACTTTACAGCTCACTAAAATACTACCTAGATTTTGCCCCGATTTACGCGGAAGATTAGCCCACGTTAATTAACTGTACAGATAAGTTAAACAACGCTACATAAGGTGCTATTATAGACGACGTCACCTTATAACTCAGGCTTGCAACCGATAAAATACCCCACACACATAGTCGCGAATATCATCCTACAGCAAGATAAAACCTTCTTAGTTCAGTTGGTATATCCTCTTAATATTTTTTCCTATATATCCCATTATCTTCACAGGTTCACGTAACAAGACCAACTTTTCAACTTCAAGTTAAGAACGTTGTAAATTGTACGCATTTATAGAGGCTGTGCGCGCCCTGGGTGGCGAGCTTAAACCAACGAAAACTTTGCTGCCCCTGAAAAGACTTGCAACACTTAAACCTTGTAAATAAGGGTGGATTTTCTTTGGTATGTTGCTGCTGTAACTGTATACTTATCGTGGTGCATGGAAGTAAGTTTCAGAAAGGATTATGGCTATTGTAAATCTATCTGTGTGCTAATGACTGTGGTCGCGGATTAGGTCGATACTCGCGAGTTTTTTTTACCATTTCATGGCTTAACGCCTTGTTATTGTTGAGAAATTTCGATTGTAAAGGAAAAGTGTGTTGTCGCCTTTATTGCGTGTACGCATGGGTGTAAAATTGTAATTTGACGGTGGATCTAAATGTGTCAATGTGTCATTGTTTTCTTTAGTCGACCGCGGTGATTGATTGCTGTATGGCGGGTCTTTATAGAATTTATTGTTTCAAACTATAATATTGGAAGGCAATCTGAATAAGAAGGTTTATTTTATTCTATCTATCTTTTAAAAACGGTGGTCTCAAAACGGTGAAGAAAAACATCGCGAGGAAACCGGCAAGTCCTACAACCAAACGTGGTGGATTATGGCCCACTCCCTCTCACAGAGTGGAGGCCTCTGTCCCAGTAGTGGGACCGTTATGGGTTGATGATGCTATGTAGCCTTTGAAGAGATGGTATAAAAGTTACAGAAAGTCTAGATGAAGCTAGTCAATATATTTTTAAAGTATTTATTCTTCTGCAGCTTTTTAGTTCACAATGTGAATACAGCAAGTGTACATAAGTAAATTAAAAACATTTATGCAATTATTTCGATACTCAATGTTCACGTTCCCCAACAAGACATTTAAAAACCGGTCAATTGCGTGTCGGACAACGCACAATGAAGGGTTCCGTGGTTGAAATGAATTTATCCCAAGAACAACCTTAACACTGTAGTTGAAAACCATGTTCTTCCATACATTGCAACTGCAAATGTAAGTTGGTCGACTATTACTCGTAAACTTGTAAAGCTATGATAGTTTTCCTTTTAACTTTCTTAATACTAGTACCTACGTGAATTTTTTCACTTATCTAAAAACAACCATTTAGCTGGCGGGGGGAGGGGCGTACTTGATTCTATAAAAAATGAGCACTTCAAAGCTTAATATTTGATTCTGAAACATTTCTCCGACATTCGTTTCGCCGTTGATCGGTTCACCGACAGAACGATTCACTTTTCATTTTTTCTCCGACAGAACTTTTCAATGACGAACGATTCGCCGACAGAACGATTCACTTTTCATTTTTTCTCCGACAGAACTTTTCAATGACGAACGATTCGCCGACAGAACGATTCACTTTTGAAAATGACATCGACAGAACCTTTCACCGGCGAGCGATTCGCCGACACAACTGTTCATCTGCCCCTGGGTATAAAACATAGGTATTCGACATGTAGACCTGTTTCCGTTTATTGTTTTAAAGAAACACACAATCAATAATACAATATAATACTAATACATAAAATTAACCAAAGCATATGGCGTCACATTCAATCGGCTGGTCTCGCGAAACAATACAACAGCGATCCAGTATTTGCCCACAAAATGAGACATATTGCTGCACTGGCATTTTTAGAGCCAATAGAAATTCCCGATGCACTTGATATAATAAAAAACGAAAGTATACCTGATAAAGCTAAGAGAGTGATGCGATGGTTTAAAAAATATTATGTCAGTGGATCAGCGATAATTAAAAAATCCATTAGCTCCAAAATTACAGTAAAGCGAAGTCCGCCAATATTTCCTCCAAGGATGTGGTCAGTACACGACAGCCAACTTTCACATGTACCATTATCACAAAATGCGCTGGAGTCGTGGCACAATAGGTGGAATACCTTATTAGGCCGGCGAAAATGGAACATTTTCAAAACAATAGTAGAGTTCCAGAAGGAACAAAAGCACACAGAATGCACTATCGAACTCATTAATTCGTCGGAGCCAACGCTTAAGAGAAAAATATCAAAATATCAAGAGAGAACTATTCAGCATTTGTCAGAAAAGGATGATATGGACATAAAAACCTACTTAAGTGGCTGGGCTCATATTTCTCATTTATGTAAGTAATACAAAATAAGTATCCTATGAAGTTTATAATTGTTTTTGTTAATCATAGTTGATTTGTTATGTTTTTGTTTTGGTTTTAATCATGATGGTTAGCTATTTGTTAATAATAAAAATTATTTTCATTTGCAAATATATTTCAGTTCCCCTTACAAAACATATGTATAACCATAACACGTACGTTGACGTTGAAGCAAATACGTTTTTGTCACTTTTTTGGTTAGTTTTGTTCAAGTTTTGCATAAAACTTTAAGTTTCGTCTTCACAACTTGATTCAGGTGTAAACAACAAACGGAAACAGGTCTACATGTCGAATACCTATGTTTTATACCCAGGGGCAGATGAACAGTTGTGTCGGCGAATCGCTCGCCGGTGAAAGGTTCTGTCGATGTAATTTTCAAAAGTGAATCGTTCTGTCGGCGAATCGTTCGTCATTGAAAAGTTCTGTCGGAGAAAAAATGAAAAGTGAATCGTTCTGTCGGCGAATCGTTCGTCATTGAAAAGTTCTGTCGGAGAAAAAATGAAAAGTGAATCGTTCTGTCGGTGAACCGATCAACGGCGAAACGAATGTCGGAGAAATGTTTCAGAATCTAATATTTCACAAAATGATTCCTGAATCGAAAAATTGTTTGTGCAAACCCGCAGTTTTTGAAAGGCCTATTCAACGATATTCCACACCATGGA
This sequence comes from Eremobia ochroleuca, assembly GCA_949629135.1. Lineage (NCBI taxonomy): Eukaryota > Metazoa > Arthropoda > Insecta > Lepidoptera > Noctuidae > Eremobia > Eremobia ochroleuca. Next base: position 19,326,011 of record OX451400.1, on the reverse strand, counting down.
GTAGACGAGAAAAAAAACCCACTTTACGTGTAGGAGGTACCCTCAAAATATTTTTTTTTACTACTGCGTGATTAATATATTGTGTATCCATGCCAAATTATAGCTTTCTCGTACTAAGAGTCTCTGAGCTAATCTGCGGACGGATAGACGGGGACGTGGCGAAACTATAAGGGTTCCTTGTTGACTACGGAACCCTAAAAACGATAAGGCTAATTAATTAATGTTCTTTCAAGCACAAAATATTTTACATTTTTACAAATTAAGTACAGTTTAATTTTATTTTTTGAACTACAAATACAGATACTCGTATTCAAAGATTGCAGGACGAGATCTTGGTTTATTAATTCTTTAACAAGATATCTTATTAACGCATTAATAAGACAAATGCAGTACAATATGAACTGACAGCGGTAATTACTACCAATCGTACTTGTGCGTTAATCAGAAGGGGAAAAAATAAAGCTTTCAGATGGGAAAGGGATCCTACTTAGTGCTCGCTGCCTATGAATTGATTGATTATATTGTCGATACGTTTCGATTATGGGTTTTCGATTAGTATGTGTAGGACTATAAGATTATATATGGAATTTAAACACAGTTTTATTTACAATCTTGACACGGTACTATGTACAGACGCCAGCATATCAAGCTACTACGATCTGTCAAATTTCTTTAATAGATTTTCAACTTTATTGCTAAAGTATTAGGTTCAAAGTTGATTGGGAAAATTTGACAGTTTCGGGTAGCTTGATATGCTGGCGTCTGTACCGTACCTAAATGACTAACTGCCGGTCGATTTTGTAAAAATCTCACCGCGAGAACTTCCGTAGAGTGAGCTGTCAGTGTCATCCCATTGATGCTAGGGATTGACCAAGCAAACATTTACAATCATAATCAAGATTCTAATACTATTTTTTATGCTAATTCTTTTGATCATTTTATATAATTTCAAAGTTAGTATTTTAGTTGTCAAAACATTACTATTTTGCGGGCTTTTAAAATAAAATAGTCAAACAGAAACTCAGTTAGAATCTCAGGTTTAGGTTTTTTTCTAAAATAAAATATTAGACTAGTATATTATATAGCCTGATGTGCGAGCGCGTCACGCACGAAAAATAATTAAAATAAAACATTCACAGCTACTCTACTGTTGAAAATACGCATCGACATTGTTTGTTATTATTAATTTTTATTAAAATATCGATTATGATTGTAAATGTATGCTTGGTCAATCCCTAGTATCAGGTGGGATGACACTGATAGCTCACTCCACGCTCACTTCACCTAACTGTTCACAGTGAGATGGTTACAGAATTGCACTGCTGTTACAGGGGTCGTATTTAGGTAAGAGAATTGTTTAATGCATTTTTTGTTTAACCGTTTGTGTCGAATGTGTTGATTGTCGAAATACGACCCGACACTTTAAATAGTAGAACGAGAAAATAAAAAATCAAGTGTTTGATTTTCTTAATTTTCCCACGAGCATTAGCCACTACACTTTCAAACAACTTAAAACTTTAATTCCATTACTAACCTTTTCACTCAAGTTTTAAGAGACCAACTTGACAGGTTCACAACTTAAGAGCGTCACAAGTACCAGTTCCAGTCTCGCATACTCCCGTAGATCGCGGCAGTATCTGTTAACAGTTCCATCATAAAACTACGAAAGCTCCTTAACACTACATTCCTATAAGACAATTTATTGCCATTTTGACCCTAAACACAATGACTCCTACGCAGAGATAGCTATAAATTTTACATTGAAAATCAATTTTTACATCACCCAGACAATGTGTGGTGGACAATAAATATGTATGCTGCGGTAAAAGGTTGGGCTGTTGTAAGTTCTGGGATTTTCTAGTTGGGATTAATTTCTTGTATTTTTCGTATTGTTGTTTTACTAGTATTTTCTCTGGACCTCTTAAATTTTACTTCGAAGACCTGTCCTTGGAAGGTAAATGATGAAAAATAGGCACTAGACTTCATGCTCCAAATAAATTATTAAAAAAAAAAATATTGACTAACCAGGAATTAGCTAAAATGTTGAAGTAAAATCCCGAGAAGTCTTTTAACTATTTGTTTGATGATACATATATGTACCTATGTTGATTATTTTCTTTTTCCAATTTCAGTGTCTATATACACTTCATTTTTTTATCATTTGACTTGTGTTGGTGACATTTTATATTTATCGTTTTTAAATATTGACCACTTTTCAGGGTTGTACAGTAACATGTACGTCCATATGACAGTTCAGTGGAACTATAGTACCGTTATGAACATAATTGAATTAACATAAGAGCATAATGTTAACAGTAAATGAATTTTATTTCGCTACCGGCTAAGTGACGGTGTGATGAAGGTGGACTTTATGGAGTGACTGTGTTCAGTGTGACACTTTTGGATTCTGGGAATCACGGAGAAGGACTTGTAAGTTTTACAGATGAAAATACGCCATGTTATGCAGTGTGTATCAGAAATGAGTGGTCATATTTTAAGGGCATGGTTCAGACCATCAATTTGAACAATTTTTTTTTTGTGATCTACCTACTCGACCCAGATGTATGAGATAGCTGATAATTTTTTCGCGATTGAAATATCGCTCCCATGGAGAAAATTGTTAAGTTTGATAGTCCGTACCGCAACCAGAAATATGGTCACACATTTCTGATACATACTCCTAGCCTAGCTGTCTAATAAGTAAGCACAACTGGTAACTAATAATTCATGCCTCTTTTCTTTTGTAATTTACTGATACTAATCACTTTTATGGCAGTTTTCCGACCATACTGATCTACTTAAAGCTGACCCAAACATAGTTGGGAAGAGGCTAGGCAGAATTATTGATCTAGTGTTCACAATATTAACAGACTGTTATTCTTCTCTGCTCTTATAAACTTAGAAGTGTTGAAGGGCTTTTATAACATTTGAAGGTCATATAAAAAAAAAATGATGGTGACTTAGATTTACATTCCAAAGGTTATTATGCGAGAGTTTTATTTTTTCAAAAATGCTGGTTATCAGTGAGATTAATCGTGCCAACCCTACTCTGCTCTGGGAAAACTTGAACCGAATATAATATATAATATATAAAAATATATATTTATAACTCGTCTGATCCTATTCGTAACGGTTGGGAGCGAACTGAACATAAATTACGTTCAAATTGTTGCGTATGCGCATCAAATAACTCGGATAGGATGTCGCTACTGATTTCAAACCATCTATATTTTAAATCTTATTTACGGAAAACTAAACTTTATGAAGAAAGAAATAAGGGTGTTGTCAAGTGCGTGATAAAATTGTCCGATGTGATAACAATATTGGGATGTAATATGTAAGATAATATACCGATTATACATATAAACTCAATACAATCAATTTTAAACGTTATTTATGATAAACGCTAGATTATTTCACTTTGAAAAATCTTCTTGTAATCCTACCTTAGAAAGTGTATGTGCATCAAATTACATATTAATATCATTCGGTGCACTCTTTGCTTAAAATGATTATTTTATGTACTCGTAGGCACTAAGCTTATAGTTTCGAATTAGCGGGATTTCTACTGATCTTTGAGATAGTTGAGTTTCTCACGGTTTTTTAATCTAATTATGCGGATTTTTTGGGTGGTACTTTTTTTGAGTTTCGATCCTGCTAAGTAACAAACCGACTTTTCAATTAAAGGAAGGCCAATTATCGTACGTAAAAACTTTCAAATTCAAGTCGCAATCTCGTCACAGCGAGAATCAATGTCAAAAAGTGTATGTAAATTGATTGTTTGTTTGACAGATTAAATTGCAAACGCGGGAACTGTCCCTCAGGTACAGTTACTGTTTGATGACATTTTCACCCACTCCTTGTCTCTCCTGCTTCTAGAGAAAGCGTATTAATCAATATTCCTTCTTTTTCAGACTAAGCCGGGCTTGCTGAAGATCTCTGCCGAAGAATCTCATGTTGATGGAACTGTTGACGCTGCGGTTGAGCGATTGGCAGCTGCTCTGCGTGTCGCGGTTTCAATTCCCGCACAAAATAAATATTTGTATGGCCTGCAGATTGTTGTCCCGGGTCTGATTGTTTCTGTATGTATTATATATTAATGTTTGTGATCACATAGATGAAGTTCCAAATGTCTTTATTGTCAATACATTTTGTCTGTTGGAATTAGTTGAATCACTTAACATGAGATTTGACTATAGTCATGCAGAAACTTAATTTGACCAAGATTATGTTTGGACTTACGTTGACCCCTGAGTTTGTTTCGCCATTTCTTCTCAGGAGTAGACAGATAGGAAATGTCAGTTCCATCTAGCTTATTTCAAGATATTAAAATACATATAAAAGTGATTCCGATATCCTATTTACAGAATAAACAACTCATTTCAATTGATGTGGACCTACATATGTATACCCGATCCAAGAAGATTTTCGAACAAAAAAGGTGTATAGTTACAGTTGCTAATATGAACTAAGTACCGCACTTAGTATGCATATAACAAGCAATTTCAGTTACCTGGTGATTATTTAATAGGGTAACTGCCTTAATAGCTTGTGTAACATCGCTGGGGCCGATAGCGATCTAGGACGCCATTGAATGTTAATATGTTATGAGCAGGGCGAATATCATACCAATTACCTAACGCACTGGTAGTACGGGAACATGTAAACACGTGCGGAGATGAAATCTGAGAGTACTAAATGGTAAAAGAGAAAATTGGTTAGTATTTACTTAGTAATCATAAGCGGCGTGCCTGTATGACCAGATGTATGAACGTAAACAAGGCAAAAGGGGTATGATGTATGATCGTAGCAGACGGCGTTTTGTAGTTTCTGCCTACCCCCAGGGGAAGAAGGCGTGACTTTATGTATGTATTTATTACGTAGATTTTTTTAAATTTCATATAGAACGTGTAACGTTAAATGCGCAAAACCTGAAAATAGTTTGATCAGAATAACGAGCAGAATTAATTGAACCACTTTTTAAAATAGGTCACATTTTCAAAAAATCCTCATTAAAAACGTTGCCGTGTCTATTTATTAATAGGTCAAGCAACCCAATGTCAGCGCGGCGCAGCGGCCCGGTGACGACTCCTCCCTCGGTAAAGCGTCGTCGCAGACGCAAGAAACGATCAGAATGGCCAGTAAAACTAAAACAGCACATAAAACCTTTACAATTTTTTTAATGACTTATTTTCTCTCTGCTGTAGGAGTTGTCTTTGCCACGCTTCGGCTTTGATAAGGATTTGTATTAACTTAAAAAAAACTTGATTGCACAAATTATAATTTTTATATAGCTTATTTTTTTGTATTAAGTATGGGGCTATGTTATATCGAGGCATCTAATGTCAGCAGTAATCCAGAATCATTTTGACATTGCAACTTTCCAATCTGAACGCGTTGATGTCTTTTGTACGTAGAGGTGCTGTTACTTTTCAGTGTGTCACGCTGTGCTATTTCATAATTACGCATACAATTAATAGAAAACAAATTAAAATGCTTACCCACAATTCTTGCTACTTTAAGAAATATTTTAGTTTCCATCGGTTCATGACATGTCGGAAAAAAGAACCAAAACAAGTTTCTATTTCAAAGTTGAAAAAAAAGACATGATTTTAACATCAATATTTCAAAATCCAAAATGTATATTTTCGTTCATCATTACACAATTCCCTCAATACGCGAGCGCGTTGATGTCTTTTCCACGCGCGGTCCCTTCAGCGTCGATATCGGCCGTGTCAAGGCGAAACAATCATTATAACGACGGTTGTAGATCACTGATGTTACTATTGAACTGTAAATTATAATAATATACAAGTATAGCTAATAAACTTATGATCTCATCTGTGTCTTGACTTTTATAGTACTACTAACAGACACACTACCTATGTCTTAGTTCATATTTCGAAGTTTACAATAGTTTACAAATGATTTAAGTAGCTAGAAAATGTAAATGTGAGGAACATACAGTTTTCTGATTATATTAAGAGTAGGTACTGACTATATTTTATAGTTTATTATGGCTAACCGTAACTTAGCAAATGGTGATTTTAAACAAACATTGTTACCTAATCCTCGTATTCAAAATAATCGAATAATATTATAATATAATATAATAGAGAAAAAATGAAAAAATAATAATTTAAACCAAACCAGAATGGAAAATTAAACCCACTCTGCCATAACTCACTCAAAATTCACAATTAAAACTAAGAAACTCATAACGATATATAATTTAGTATATAATACACAATCAGTATACGCATCATTTAATATACATATAATCAGCTATATCATTAAGACAACGCGTTAGACACGCGACTGAATCGTCCATATACATACGAATTACCGTAAAACCGTACTGTTCAACCGTAAACCGATGGGAGGTCCCCTAATTGCTGATCATATGCAAATATAACTATTAACACAACTATATTTTATCAAAAACTCTGCTTCATTTATCAAAAATTAATGTGACCTGAATTTTATCGTTGTTTATGTTTTTTTTTTTATTAGTTCTTGATTAAGAGGCTGTATAATCCATTGTTTATATTTCACGAGTTCGGAAATGACGTGTGGTTTATATTAATATGTTTTCTATGAGCCTTGTTAAGGCTTTCGATCTGTGAATTATTGGGGGGCACCGCGGGAGGCCGTATGTTTTATAATGGATAGAAGTTTCGTTGAAAGCTGAAGTTCTGTGTGACTTGAGTTTTGCGGGAAGAATATTATCGTTTCCGAGTGTTTGAAAACAGCTGGAAATGGTTTGTTAATCAAAGACCACATTAAATGATTGTAAGACGAATGGAGTGACCGAGGTTTGGCTGACGTTTTTTTGTATTTTGTGTTCATTACATGTGTTCGACACATGACTATACTAGATGCTTTGTTTTTCAGGCTCCAAATTTTTACAGGGTGTTCTTCTCATGAATATGAACAACTTTCACTATGGGAACAACTCTGAGATTACGAAAAAAAAAATCTGCTGTTTCATACATTTTGGTCAAGTAGGTATTGAACTTTTGTATTACACAGCTGATTTTGTTTTCGTGATTTCAGAGTTGTTCCCATAGTGAAAGTTGTTCATATTCATGAGTAGAACGCCCTGTAAAAATTTGGAGCCTGTAAAAAAAGCATCTAGTATATAGCTTGCTATAGGTATTCGTATCACAGTTTCTGCGTCGCGTATTCCACAGAGCCTAAAGACTAAAGACTTCAATCAATGCATCCTGCCTATTATGACTCACGGTTTGCCTGGTCCATAAATTCAAGTTCGCTCAGCGTGGTATAAAAAAAGCTATGGATCCCGAAATGAGGTGATCCGCAGAGAACCAAAGTTGTCGACATAGCTCACAGAATAAGCAAGCTGAAGTAGCAATGGGCCGGCCATATTAGCCGTAGAACCGATGACCGTTGGGGTAGACGTGTTCTTGAGTGGAGAGCACGAATCGGCAAATGCTAAATGGCGTGCAATAGGAGAGGCCTATGTCCAGCAGTGCACTGCTGTAGGCATGCATGATGATATCATAGTCTCCAGCTGTCATAAACCAGACACATATTAAAATATGATTAATATTATCACATTAAAGCATGTTCAACACCTTCCAACATGTTTTACCCCTACGCAAAATGATAACTAGCCCAATTTTTATTGCTTAATGAGTCCGCTTTGGTCCAACATACAAATCGGCAAGAAGAGTTTATTTTATGATTAAACGTGTCTAGATAATGAATTTCTAAGCTCAATGCATAGTCCGTTTTTTATGTTAAGAGGTAGGCGGTTATATAAATTATAATTTGAGACTAGCGCGCGCCGCGGCACCGCCCGTTTTAGTGCTCAATTAGGGACTACGCCCACGTTACGTTTGCATAACATTATGATCATGTTATGGTTTTTTTTATTTGGTTGGCAAATGTGTACAGAATGTGCCCAGTAATCTGAATATCGCATATCTGTAAGCAGTTTTTTTTATTTATTTTTATCGTTCAGTTTACAGGAATAACATCAACAGCAGCTCAGAGTATGGATTCGTTTTGGGTCTGCTATGGGTACACCTCTCGCTAACCAATAAGGGAATACAGACATGCAGGGAATAGGCATGCTAAGGGGTTCGCGCTCAAACCTTTATAATAATATTCTTTGTAATCTGGACCATTATTAGCACCCTTTAACGCCATAGAAAAAAGATCAAATCTAATCTCGTTACCGTGACCGTTAAAGCTCAAACTTTTGATGATTATCTGTTCTACAAGCCATCCGTGGACCATTAAAGCTCAATATTACCCAAATGTCGTATAATTTATGTTTCTGTCGATATAAAAGTCCAAAATATATGACGATGTCAAAGTTCGAGTGGACGCCCGTCAGCAATCTATATTACCTTCAAATAGCATCGGAATGTCACCCGACGCCACGCCATAGACCAAACGTATAAAATTGTTGTATTTTAATACGGCGCATAAAGCGCGGCCCGACTTTATACCAAGTATCTGTAATGCCCGAGAGGGAAATCCGAAAATGTCACTTTAAATAATCGTGTTCATTAGTAAACATTTAAAACACGCATTAGGAACGCTGGGTGCCGGCGCCCGACACGATCACAATCTCAGTACACACAAATATATCGCCGTCCTGCTCATTCCGGTACTATGAGCATGCGTGTGTAAGGGACGACGCTTCCTAAGCCGTGGTTTCGAATAAGGAATAGAGAGGTGAGACGGCGATTGCATCGACGCATGCGCAGGGGATACGTACTAATTAAGCGGCCGACTCTTACCGATAAACGGCCCCAAAAGATCCTCTACTAAGATGTTGCAATTAAGACATACACTCGAAATAAGCGGGCGTCGAGAATCGGTACGATTTAATCGATTCCCGTTTAAATTAAACGTCGATTAGTATTTAAATTCGGACACACAATGTTTGACGACCCGCCGCGAGGTAATTGGTGATCATTTTTTTAATTGATATTGTCGTTTGTGTGTCCATTGTGGCGATTTATATTATGGGTAGTCGTCGTCGAGTCGTAGGCGTCCCGTACCGCGGACACTTATCGTATGGCATTATATAATTTTTTTAATTGGTCACAGTTGACATTTAGCATCGTTCAATTACTTATTTAAGATATGAGAGTTTCTTTTTTAAAATATTAATTGTCGTGTCTCACTGCAGGCCTTTTATGACTAAATATAATAATCGTGACGATTCGTGCAGTCTCGTATCGGACGGACTGAGTTAACTGATGCATCGATACATTGAAGGTTGTTGTGGATTTTGTATAATATTGTGAATGTTCTTGTATGCTTCATGAGCGTGTAAAAATTTCGTAATCATCACTGAATGACGGCGACCGACGGTTCTGCGGCTACGGGCGGTAAAGTTCATGTTTGTTGGGTCGTAGAGAAAAACAACAATTTGCCTGCTAAGTAGGTAGGTATTAAAAGTTGCTTGTGTCCCGATGGTCAATGTTGGTGGTCGAGTGACTTGCATGTGAAATGTTTATGGCAGTTGTAATTCGTCAATAGGTGCTAAATATTTATTGGGACCGGTAACTATAAAAGTGGAATTTTTAGCTGTTTTGACAACTTTTTTAAACCATTGCCAATGTTATTTCAACAAGAAGTTAGGCCGTTATTGTTCTAAGGTGCCAACGCCTAACGCTGAAACAACTTAGCAAGAATGAATTCAAATGGCGGATAATTTTATAAAAGAAATCTCCCGTAGCATGACATCGTGACGTAACCAAACAAAGTAACACAAGTGGATTTAGAAATCAAAAAGTATAACTTCATACTTAGCAGGTACTAATAGTTATGAAGCAAGCAGAAATACAATACATAATACATAAAGTGGATGGACTGAGTGAATGATGATATGGTCAGAAGGGACGTGACTACCGAGATAATAATAATGATAAAGTTAGGAAAGCATAGAAAAATATATCTTTCCAATCTATAGTGAAAGCATCAACAGCAAATGATTCTGGGTCACAACGAAACAAATTTTTTACATTTTTTGTTTATCCTAGAGGCAAATAATTCTATTTCCGGAACACCGAACCTCTCAGTTATTAGGTTGTCTCATAAATTATTGCCAGTTAAAAACAAATTATTATTAATATTTTTTTATTAATAAAAAATACATTTAATCAATTATATAGTCTCCCTCTTTATCAACAACAGTCAGCCATCTACTGGGCAAAATTTGAATACCCTTCTCCCAAAATGAGGCAGGCTGGGACTCGAAAAAATTTTCAAGTTCAATTTTAATACTTCCAGATTTTTCGATTTTTTTTCTTAGTAAATGAAATTTAAGAGCTCGAAATAAATGAAAGTCTGAAGGCGCAAGATCCGGGCTATACGGTGGATGTGGAACAGTCAGCCATCCTAGCTCCTCCAGCTGTTTATGTGTTAACTTGGCGCAATGAGGTCGTGCGTTGTCATGCAAAAGTTGGACTATAAGTCGTTTTGGCCGCTTAATTTTTAACATCTCTGCTAGTTTGTGAAGCTGCTGCGTTTACAGATTGGCGTTAATAGTCTGATGAGATTCGAGGAGTTCCCAGAAAATAATTCCTTGCCAATCCCAGAAAACAGACAACATAATCTTACGACCGTGTTCATTAAGTTTAGGCTGGGCTGGTGGGTTTTCTCCGCGAGGAATCCAATAGGCGTGACGCGTGTTAGTTTCATAATGTACCCAGCTCTCGTCACATGTAATAATGTCCTTGAGAAAGTCTCGTCTGTGCGGATGAAGTAACAAACTTTGACAAATGGCCACGCGAACGGCCTGGTCATGGTTTGTTAACGCATGAGGTGTCCAACGTGACATCACTTTGCGATATCCCATCGATTTCAGATAACGATCTATAGTCGCGTGGGATTGTCAAAGCGCCTTCTCTAAATCGCGCGTACTATAGTCTGGATGTAGCTCAAGTTCGTGATGCAAAGCATCTTCATCGAAGCTGGTGGGTCGGCCTGGGCGAGGTTGATCTTCGCAGCTTATATCACCCGTTTCAAAACGCTTGTACCAGAAACGAACAGTCCGATCGCTAGTAGTACCCGGTCCAAATGCAGTGTTAATCTTTTTAGCCGTTTCTGTTGAAGAGATTTTAAGTCGATGCTCATATAGTATAATAGCTCGCAGTTGACGCTGATCCATTTTCACGAAAGACAAATTATTGCGTTGCGTCCGCGCCTATTTATACCCTCACCATAAAAGATACTCATCCTTACTAGAAAGATCTAGAACTTTATTGAATTCGCTTTAGTTTAAATACGAGAAAATTCGAGAAATAAAAATTATGGCAAGAACTTATGAGACAACCTAATATTTTAATGTAGGCTTCAGACGAAAGCTGCCATTCAATATAAATGTTCCTTGATTCTGTATCAGCTTCGTAATTACCTTTGTTATTTATATAGGAAGCAAAGATCCAAATAATTCTATTCTCACACTATTGCCAAATATCTCTTATGATATTATTTAAGTATGGGAATTGCACCCCCAGAATTTTGTTTATGTATGCTATTGCAGCGGTGTTATCTATTCCGAGTAAAATTTCACAATTATATGTGTCTTTTGTAAAACACTTCGAGCCTAAAAAGGCAGCTCTAAATAATTAATATGGTATTCCTGTTCTGAACGTGCGCGAATAAAGAAGTATGGAATAAGAGTCATGTTGCGCCAACCCCTAATGAATTGGGGTAAGGGCAGGAGAGTGATAATGGTGATGACAGGGACATCGACGCGCAAACTGTAACCATGAATTGAACACATAATCCCCCCGTGGCGTAGAAATTTTTCGTCAGTTATCAAGAAAAAAAATCAGCTTTTGCATAGAAAAGTGCGATATCTACCGGTCAACATGTGTGGAACTACTAATAAAAGTGCGATATCTACCGGTCAACATGTGTGGAACTACTAATAAAAGTGCGATATCTACCGGTCAACATGTGTGGAACTACTAATAAAAGTGCGATATCTACCGGTCAACATGTGTGGAACTACTAATAAAAGTGCGATATCTACCGGTCAACATGTGTGGAACTACTAATAAAAGTGCGATATCTACCGGTCAACATGTGTGGAACTACTAATAAAAGTGCGATATCTACCGGTCAACATGTGTGGAACTACTAATAAAAGTGCGATATCTACCGGTCAACATGTGTGGAACTACTAATAAAAGTGCGATATCTACCGGTCAACATGTGTGGAACTACTAATAAAAGTGCGATATCTACCGGTCAACATGTGTGGAACAACTAATAAAAGTGCGATATCTACCGGTCAACATGTGTGGAACTACTAATAAAAGTGCGATATCTACCGGTCAACATGTGTGGAACTACTAATAAAAGTGCGATATCTACCGGTCAACATGTGTGGAACTACTAATAAAAGTGCGATATCTACCGGTCAACATGTGTGGAACTACTAATAAAAGTGCGATATCTACCGGTCAACATGTGTGGAACTACTAATAAAAGTGCGATATCTACCGGTCAACATGTGTGGAACTACTAATAAAAGTGCGATATCTACCGGTCAACATGTGTGGAACTACTAATAAAAGTGCGATATCTACCGGTCAACATGTGTGGAACTACTAATAAAAGTGCGATATCTACCGGTCAACATGTGTGGAACTACTAATAAAAGTGCGATATCTACCGGTCAACATGTGTGGAACAACTAATAAAAAAATAAAAATAAATAACCGATGTAAAATTTCAACGCTCAGAATCATGTACTGAATTCATGGTAACAGGTTGCACGTCGACGTCCCTGCCAGCATGTAATCTATTAGCATGTATATTTTAAAGGTATATCTATTCATACATGTATATCTATTAGCATGTATATTTTAAAGGTATATCTATTCATACACGAAAGCTCTTAAGCGATCATCATACTCATCATTGCGAACAATTTTTACTATAGATCAAACCTGAAATCGCGGAAAAACACATTTATGTTCGCATCACTCGTCAAAATGTAGGGAACAGCTGTTTTTTATTTCGCGATTTCAGGTTACTACCATTGTAAAAGTTGTTTGTAATAAAGAAAGAAAGAAAAAGACAGAAAATGCGTTTATTGGCATTACATCCAAATAAATACACATTAAAACTATAAAACAGTAAACAAAGACTATAATGCCAAAAGGGCCTCAGCTCAGCATAATGTCAGATGACAACACAGTGTGTATCACCTGACGCTGATTTTCAGCTGCAACCCACGAGTGCCATACGCTGGAATAACAAACACATAGGGAAGTGTGTGTCCGTTATAATCAATTTAGAGTATAAATTAATGATGAGTAATGATGAGTATACTATTCAGATATTTCGTCTATGAATAGATAGACTTTATATAAAACAAAACCCTACCATCAAAAATATTATTTACGTACAAAAAACGTTAATAATCGTAATCGTAATAAAAACCGTATCTTAGTTAATTTGTGTGAGGACGGATGTGTCTATCCGTCGGATATCACGCGTTAGGAGGCGATCGTTAACTGCACTAATTGAAGGTGTGGTAGGTAGGTATTATATGAACACATCAGTGCCTTCGTAGGTACTATTTAGGGCCAAGTTGGGATGCCGTTATCATACCTTATATTGAGATTATTTTTAGATGGCTCGAAAAAGCTCGCCCGGCTCTAAACTCGTAACGGAAAAAAAGCTAAAATAAAATGATATTTATAGCCTCTAGTCGAACAATATTGACCAAGCTGATCTTAAACACGGTATTGCTAAACGCAGTTCACACACCAGCCCGCAAGTAGTTTTTGTGTGAAACCAACGCTTTTTGAGCCAAATGTATCGGCGTTAGCGTCATTCTGTTAAACTGTTAATGTGATCGGGAATCCCAATTTACTTACATTTGACCAGCCTGATTTTGTAAAAACCTCACCGTGAAAACTTGCGTGGAGTAGCTGTTAGTGTCATCCCACTGATGCTGGATTAACTAAGCAGACATTTACTGACATAATCGAGATTAAAACAAAAAAAAAAAGCTAATTCTATTGATAATTTTATATAGTCACAAAACTATATAAAATGATCAATAGAATTACTATTTTAGTTGTCAAAACATTACTATTTTGTGGGGGTTTAAAATTAAATAGCAAAACAGAAACTCAGTCAGAACATCAATTTTGTTTTTCTTTTTCTTTTTTTTTCATAGACTAGTCCTTATAATGTGTAAGGCCTAGTCTAGGAAAAAAGAAAAAAAAACCTAGACTCCTCCACAAAATAGTAATGTTTTGACAATTATAATACCAGCTTTGAAATTATATAAAATATTCAATAGGATTAGCATAAAATACATGATTAAAATCTCGATTATGATTCTAAATCTATTCTTGGTCAATTCCTAGTATCAGGTGGGATGACATTGACAGCTCACTCGACGCTCACTTCGCCTAAGTTTTCACGGTGAGATGGTTACAGAATCGCACTGCTGTTCTCTTGTATTTATCTTAGTTTTCATCCTGGCTAGGATTTTCGCTCAAAAAACTACGCTTAAGAAGTACTCGTACATAGTTGTGACAGTTATTAACATTCGTGTAAGTCCTTAGGAAGAACCTATCACAATTTCATAATGAAACTCTACATTTAAGCTAAAAAGCTGACGTTTAATCAGTCTACGACTATAAACAACATTCAAAAGCTCAGATTAAATCGATTTTCCATCAAAAGTAAACCATAGCAATAAAACATATGCTTGTATGTTCGAAACTAACAACAAATCACTCTACTCCAATTTACAGAATGTTAAAGGGCCGTGTGTTTGGTAATTGATACGCTGTTCAAACTATTTGTATAGAAAGCGTGTGGCCAAAAGGTTGCATTTAAGTAATCTCAGGCGATCACGATCGCGTGACGAATAAATTCCATCGGTATATCGATTATATATCGATTTTTATCACGGTTTACGGGAACACGGTCCGATATCGATGTGTGAGTATAGATAAATGCTTTCAATTATATCGATAAATCGTCTATTATAATTAACTAGCGTTTACACGCGGCGTCGCCGCCAAAATGTGAATATTTTAATTTCGAATGAATATGCTGGATTTATTATAAACTATTTCGATTCTAATGAGGATTTTAAATTATGTACTCAGCAGCTGTTAAGCTCAGAGAATCGTTTAAATGTAATTGAAACACCTACTGGCTTCACATATATTATATGAAGGTGTTATTGACTGAAGTGACAGCCGTTTCTAATGCGTTTCGATTTAGAATTAAAAACTTTTTGCGAAATCTCAACGGTAATTCTAAACGCAATGTTATGCTAATTCGCAATACAAAATGTATGTACAAACAAAAATACGAATCTTCATGAAGTAATTGTAGATAATAATGGACAGAGCAAATATAGATTTTGTTCTCGCTCGTCTGTCAAATGTATTTCACGGCGTTTTGTATATTTTTATGGCCAGCAATTTGAGCATTTCCACTGTGACGAATCGATTCCGTGTAACAGTTCCATCGATCCTAATACCCCGAATAAATATTTAATTATCGGCCTTTATAGTGAATGGTAACGCAACGGATTGGATTGCTTTGTTAATGACTTTAATTTGTTCAAACGGCGATTTGCTATCAGATAAATCGACTGATATCGGATTGCTATCAAAGGTCATTGACAAATTGTTCACACTCGTTTCTAACAAGAAAATTCTGCGAAGCTGTTTAAATAGGAGGCGATTGTGTTACATCGCAGTGAACTATAACATTTTTATAGTTATTAAGTGTAATGAAAATCGATTGTGAAAGTTATCGATCGAAACCATCGATAAAACTGACCGACCGTGTGAATTTCGTCGTCTGACACGTCCAGCTTTAAGATTTTAAAATGTGTTCCAAAGGCGTTACTTCTTAACGTCCACCGCACGAGCTAATGTAAAACTAAACTTGCGTTAATCATAGTTATTACACAGTTTATTATTAGCGCTGGGTTAGTTAGCGGCGCATGGGCACTAGGCACGTCACTTTACATATCGATATACCTGAGGGACGAGCGCCGTAACGCAACGTTTTATCGCGAATCATAAACATGTTTGCATATTACGTTTTTGGTATGGCGCACTATAAACTTAACAACAGTTCAAATTACTCATCAAGGTTTTATTATTTGAATATATTAATATCGTAGTCGAATATATCGATATTATATCGATATGGCAGTCATCAATCACGCGTCGGTTTGAATGAAAGGCAATGAAGACATTACCCCCAATAATAACACCTCAAAACCTTAGACGGGCCGCGTTTATTAGATCAATAACTTTATAATGCAAAGCGATTTATTATTATATAATTATACAGCCATAATCGAGCAACAATTAATTGGAGTAGACGTATAATCGATCACACGGCGTGACGAATCGGGTTGTTTGGTATCGATTTTTTCGACTCGACTAATGTGTACAGGGCAGTATGTTTTAATGGGTACGATTTAGTTTATCGTGTGATCATGATGTTAATGAGTACTCGTTTGGAGTTTATTTAATCAGTGCTCTTTGAATAAATGAGATGTTCCATTGGACTTATGTGCGCGCGCGCAGTTGTTTATTACATGTTAATATTTTCACTCTGTATAACATTTCCGCTGTCGCCCTGGTGTTTGTAATTAACTTTGGTCCACACGACATATCTCACGTCTGCCTTTCTCGTTCAGGTGTTTTATCGATAGATAGAGAGTGCTCATCGATATAAATTGTTTTTTGCATTTAATTTAGAGTTGAGTTATTTTAGTGTTGTGAGTGAGTGCGTCTGAGAAACAAATGTTCATCGAGTGAGAGATAACCCTGAATTACATCAGGTTATGTAAGAATTTGTGGGAAACGGTATTTGATTAATGTGACACATGTAAATGTTGCTGTAATTCGATAGTTTTGATTCTAGGATATCGACTATCGATATTGATCTGATTTATGACGAAACATTTTTTGAAAAACCCAGTCTTTTTAATCATCTTAGTTCCAAATTCTTGTATGCGTATAAAATTGGGGTTAACCCTCATCACACCTTAAAGTTGGGATAACGCTATAGGATAAAATTTTGGCGCTAATTGAAATCGAGATTGCCCATGAATACATACAGATTAGCTTGTCTTTTCTATACTGTCTTAATTACCAGGGATGAACTTAGCATGCACCAAGTGAATAGCTATTCACATATGTATGTATACCGATAGGTAGATAGATCACGAACATAACATTACTAACACGAGCTCACATCTGGAGCACGACGGGATCACAAAGACATACTACAGTACAACTAGATGTGTTACTTGAAGCATGATGTTTGACCATTTTTAATATTGAAAAGGCTGTTTTAATTGAATTCGTATTATCTAGAGGATGGTAAGCAGTTTCCCCAAGCCTAAGCTTAAAGCAGGCAACGGTATCCTTAAGCATTGTGTCGTCATCGCATTAGAAGCACATTAGCACTTGTATGTAAAGCGTAGTTTTAACGTCCAGTAATACTTATATTAGAGCACATCCAGTAACCACACATCTTCGCTCCAGGTGAAGGGTCATCAATTAGGGTGAGCCCTATTTTTAACCCGCCGCTGCAACCTCTCATCGGCGCAACCGGCGTGCAATCACGGATTAGCCCTAAACGAGAGTAAATAGAAGCAATCTTGTGGTGAAATGTACCGCAGTTGTGTTTACCGCGCTCCCAGCTAGATGGAGCCAGTGATTTCGTTGTGAGCGGTTTCTGGAAAAATCACTATCTCATGTCCAGGTGTAATCGTGAATGATTGAGGAAAAGACTTGTGTTCTTGTTCGTGGCGCGAGGTTTTGACGAAATTTTGCATGCTTTAATTATTATATATCAAGCAAATGATTCATGTTTTAGGAAACGAAAAATTATGTGAAAAACAGAACATAATTAGAGAGGCAATTCTCGTATTTTATGAACTTTCGTATTGTAATCTCAGTCTCAATCTATCAATTTCCCTACATTTTTGACAAGTATTTGACATTGATTTTCGCTGAGATAATATTGCGACTAGATTTTGAACTTTTTAAATACGGGACGATTCTCTTATCTAAAAACTTGTCAAGGAAGTGGTTGCAATGCAAGAAAAATAAAAAACGTTAGTACCTATAATGATAAATGATCATTCCTCATTAGAATTGCGATATTCTACTACTCCTACTAAGTTTCAATTCATGACATGAGATGATTATCAGCTACAAAAGGAAAACCACAGACTCTCTCATCTTACTTAGAAAGTAAGCACGTTATTTCGAAGGCAAGAGAATATTTTTCTTATATAAAATATATCTCACCACATCTATCCCCGTTTCTAAAATCTATTAAGCTGTATCTGATAAATAAACTAAACACAAAAATGTCGTCCCAAAAGCGGGACATAAACAAAATTTTATTCAATCGACAAGAGACATTTTGAATCAATTAATAAATAATAAAAGTTGTTCGTAAAGCGGACATTACCGGAGTAGAAACAATAAAATGCGGAGCGTCGCATCCCCATAAATCGGCGTAACAAGTGTCCCACTGCGCGCCAGTGGGACACTTGTTACGCCGATTTATGGGGATGCGACGCTCCGCATTTTTTCGGAACTTTCGGCTGAAGTCGGGTTTAGTGATGTAGATAGCAGTTGATGGTCTTGTGAAAAGGCACGTTTGTCGTGACAGATTAGATGTTGACTTGTTCATTGGTGGAATGAAAAGTGCATGTTTTCTTGTAGGTACGCAAATGGAAAAATGTCTATGAAAATTTAATTTTTCCAGTAATTTTTCAAAAACGCTGTGTGGGTAATCTGAATATCAGACTTATAAACTGGAATATAAGTATTTATTTTATTATTCAAAAACAACTAATACCTAATTAATACTAAAAAATATACAAATACTATATACAAGTATATAACAAAAAACCAAAAAAAAAAAATATAAAGAAAAAGGCAAGAGCTCATTGGGCATCAAAAAATTCATCCGCATCGCTGTCAATGGGGTAAGTGCCCAAAAGGCTGGCAGCATTACCACGTTGGATGGCAATGCTGATTCTTTGGCCAAAAAATAGGCCAGCCCTCTGGTCACGTGAAGAATCAACCAACCGTTTGGCGATGTCCCGAAATATTTGATGAGCACTCGGACCCCAAGGCCCTAGTGTTTCAACCCCAAACGGCTCAAACATATATGTTCCAAGGAGATTGGAGTATTTGTGCCGTTTGAGGTTTTCCGCACCTGCAGCAGCCGCTCCAGCATAGCCCACCGTGCTTGGAAGATGGGATGGCGCAAGGGTGTCGACACAGGTTGCATCCCACACCAAAGGCCTACCCAACTTCCAAGGCATTATAGTCATTCCATCTGGCCTCTTCCCATCGTCGCGCGCCAAGCCATTGGGTTCTAAAATAGCTGGCACCCCGGCGGTGACAAGAGCCCGACGGATGATGTCGTAAATAATTAAAGAATCTGATTTACCTGTCGTATAGTTGAAAGTCGTTCCATTTTTTGCAGACCCAAAATATCGAAATCATATCTTGACAATTTTAGTAAAAAATATGAAGCAAAAAATTAAAACCATTCAAAACAAAATCACCTCCAGCGCACCCATATTCCAATAGGTTAAAATAATTACATTAGTTTGGTGGCAATAACAATAATTTTAAGGACGTCACCGCGGGGCACTCTGCGTTCACAGATCACCAGATATGAACTTTGAGTTACGCGACAGCATGTCCCTGTGTTGTTGCGACCAATAACCGACTAGGCTGTATGGACCTAGCCTTTATTGCTATCGAAAAAAAAGACACGAGACTGTAAGAAGTTATAGCACAACTTACATGGTTTTTTTAGCACATGGGCAAAATCGGAACTAACTCCGCCATATTGTTACACCACAAAACAATTTGCTCAAATGTACATACAACAGCGTCCCCCTTTTAAATTTATTCGAGCGCCAAAAGATCCTTGTACACACGGCTACACATCAAGCTATACATTTCCAGTTTTAGCTGACCTCGCATTGTATAGGTTCTTCGTACAATCAGAAGTCAGCTTATACTGGTACTGGTGGCATATACACGCTTTTGGCTGGTAAAAAATTGGAACATTGTAAAAAAAAAAAATTAGGCCGCATAACCTTTACTGGATACCTACATACATAAATGAAAATTGAAATCCTTTTAAGAAAACTCTGTCTAGACAATTTTGGGTCTATCTTTGTTTGAAACGGAAATTGCCTTTTTCTACACTTACAACAAAATATACAGGGGTTAGTTCCTTTAATCTTTGTCAAGAGAGGCGAATAAACTTCGATTATAATATAATTTTGTAAGATAAATTATATTTGCTAACAGTACACATATAGCTGCTTTAAATGCATATCAAAAGGTACAAAGATGGTCTCAATTTAATTAATTACATAATGTGTGCCCTAGGGCGTTCGTAGATCATAAGATGTGAACTTTGACTTATATCACAACTTGCGACAATGCATGATATTCAATGGATTTATTTAAACATTTGTCTATCTTCACTTGGTACATTTCAATGATTTTCAGTGCTGCGTAACTTAAATCCAGAAAATATTATTGGTTCCCAGCAGTTTGAAAGTTCTCATTATCTTTATTAAAACGAGGTCATTCCACTCATTACTTAAACAAACATAAAATTATAAACGGAACTATTTACAAATATAATTGTGTCATAACTGTGTAACACCCAACATAAAACACGAGAGAACATCGTTTTCTTTTTAATGATCCCTAAATTACCTTAAAATATGTTGCTTAATTAACGGTGTCATACTCCAATAAAACGAAAATAAAATCATATATGGAATTTATCAAACACAACGTGAAACATTTGTTACCAACAATTTTATCTCAACTCGAGCGCCCCGTGAAGATAATATATGGGCATAATGACAGGAATCCTTTGCCTAAAAAAAAAAGAAACTGACGCCATATTGAATTTGTGGCATTCGAAATGTTCAAAACGCGCGCATTACTTTTTATTTCAATTAATAAACGCGTTCGCGTGATGTCAGAATCGTTAATTTGATCTATTTATTTTGATACTCTGAATTGTTAATGTATTTGGTTTTCCCACGAATCGATTAATGAAGTAACTGTATATTTAGGAAATCTACGCTAGTTAAATATGCTTATGGTGCATCGACATTATTAATTGCTGTTACAAACTATCACTAGTATTCATTTAGAAATTTCGTTAAACCCCATCGATTTTAGATGGTTCCCATGGAAGTTGGAATAAAGGAAAACCAGGCTATGTGTGAGGAGTACACACAGTGTGTATGTACGCACAGTAAGAGGCAATAAGAAGTTAATTTTCAGTCCATTCCATAAAATACTAACTGTGATACTACTTTCGACTGATGTAATTGCACCTGACACGACTTGCCTTTCCTCCAGAGATCCATAATAGAAACGTTGATATGATTTTATAGTTTTCTTCGGTAATAAACTGGTCAAACTAAATGCTCCCATTAAGTCAGAACCGATTCCAATACTAGCAACAATTTGCAATCGTTTAGAAGCTTTTTACGCGGGAAACTGCAACTGATGGACCGCCATATTATTTTCTTATTACTAATTTATTTCAACGCGCCAAAAACAGTTTAGCACACAATTTTGACCCTTAAAACACCATCGATAGGAAAATATAGTTAAAAATAAGATGGAATACAGCAAATGGTCTAACATTGTTCAGCAAACTTATTTATGCGGGCATCAAAGTCGAAGGTTAGAAAAATACGTTCTAATTTCAAGCTGCAAGGATTCAAACATGGCGGTTGAATTAAGACATTAGTTGCAGGATTAAGTTCGCGGAGTGCTTCGTCGATGGACGCGTAATAGCGGATAATTGTCATCGGCATGCTTCGCCCTCGTTTCGATAACAATTTATGAGTGTATTTTGGTCACGACCTTTAAGTAATTGTTGAAGGATCGTCCCCAAGACTTGGGGCACGACCGACTTGATTTGTGTGGCTTGTCTTTCGTTACCTGAGTAATTTTAAGAGACATATTTTCGATGATAAACGCTGTCAAATTAAAACACGACGATAAACGTTTGTTTTTCAGAAATTATTTGGCTTGTCGTTTTATCATTATAAGATTTTGGTAAACATTAATAACGCAAAATCTTATTTTTTCTACTATTACTCGTAATAGTAGAAAAAATAAGATAATAATTAATAATAAATAAAATAAAAAAATAAAATAATAATAATTACTTAATAAAAAAATAAGATAATAAATAATTTCCCTGAGATTTACACCCATCCAGTAGGCATCACTTTTAACAACAAAAGTCCAAAGATCGCTTTTATATCATTTATACTACCTCGTTAGCTTAACCCTTTACTGCATGATATATTAAATAAGTGACATTTTTTTTTATGTTAATGTAATTTTTTTTTATGTAAAGCTTCAGAATTAATTTTACTGTATTTTTTATTTTTTTATTTATTTATTTTTTTATTTCCAAGTGGTATGTGATGATAGACAAAATAGTTGTGTTTTATTATTGCTAATGATATGAAAAACAAACCCCATTTGGATTTATACGCTAGTTTTTATTTTTTTAGAGTAAAATAAACTGTTAACATGTCCAACCATATATGGTTTCCTATGCGGTAAAGGGTTAATAAACTAACCTTCATACAAGATAAAAATGACCCCGCCCTGTCAATCATCTCAATTTGTCAACTATACAAGTCCTGCCCTCGACACGAGGCGACCTGTCGCTAAGACATAGCATAATTCAACGGGCGGGTCGCAAGCGTCATTTTAATAAATAACGCTCGACAATTTGGCCAAACTATAAAAGATAACAGGCCGCAAGACGTTTTTCCGATAAGCGATGTGACCGACAAATGTGTAGAGTAGTGTGGGACGACAGATGCGAAGGGTATTGAAGGGTGTCACATGATGACGTTGGCCATTTTGAATTCGGAAGCGTCGGCAGAACAAAAAATAATAGGAAATTACGTAGCGGAAAATTCGATCATGTAACATGTTACGTCCCATTTTCTTAAACTCAAGACTACAGTCAAAAGTAAAAGTGCTGTTAGTGTTGCTGTGTGCAGTGTGTAGTGTAATACTAACATAGCTTTAAGACTTTTGCACTGATGTACAGTAAGCTTCAAAGAAACCGGACCCCCCTTTGATGATGATATCATACGTTTAAGTTTTTCGTATGGTAACGTAAATGGCGTGTTGGTCTAGTGGTTTGGACTGCGGCTTAGCAATTCGATGGTCACGAGTTCAAATCCGTGGATGAGATTTATTTTTTTCTTTTTTTTTAGTTTCTTTAATAGTTGATTAGGTGATTTTCGTAACTTTATTTTAGAAAACATCCATATTTAAGAAAACAAATGTGAAGTATGGGGTTTGTAAGAAAAGCCAGGCATGTTGCATAAACAATATTCATTTATTTCATTAATTACATTTCTAGGAATCCACATATACAGTTATTACGAGTATACAGTTTTCTATCTGTGTTAAATTAGGGTTATTTACTTAAAATATTAACTAAATACAAAATATATACCCTGGGTGAGGTGTAGAACGTTTAACATTAGATAACGGTTCGTTTATAGATATTTCTAGTAACATAACTACAATATTTATTTATTCAAACTTGTAAAAACATTATTTTTTTATACTCTGTATGATCTTATGGGGAAAAAAGCCTGGTTAAAAAATGAAATGTTGTCATTTGTGCCTGTGAATTACAGAGGAAGAACCAACATGCTAAACTATAACAGTATAGCAATATACATCTTTCTCTTTTATCACAATTTCTGATAACCCTTTTAACACAGCATTAGAAAAGTATGTGAGGTCAGATGGTGCATCGTTAACACATTACAAGACTACTTGTAAACAAGAGTAACTGGATTCATAATAATAAAGGTTGTTTATTTTTGATTAACTATGAGATAATGATCCCACAAATATTGGGAATTATTAACACTTGCTCAAACGTTCCAATGCAATTTTATCAGATAAGTTACACAATCAATCTGCCGAGTAAATTGTCTATTAATAACGCAGACGATGGCAGTCACTGTCTATCACTTCTTGAAGACTTTTCATGCCCGAAACCATATTGAAGCTTGCAGCACTATTTCGAATTAGTTCCCAGGTTTTATGTGTCCCAAGGTGTCGCTCCGATTCATTAGTGTAAGCAGTTGGGTGAGATCGCATTTCACATCACCCGTCGCTTGATACCTTTGTATCCATCTACGAACTATTTTTCTCTGTAATGAAAACAATAATATTAGAAATACATAAAAAATCCACCTTGTAAGTAATAATGCAACATGGTTGTAACAATAAATATATGTGTATAACGTAAATCTTACCGTTAAGCCCACATTTCTCGTGCTATTTTCTTTATGCTTTGTTCCTGTTCCCAGAGAACAACAATTATTTTAGCCTTCAAAAAGTTGTTAATCGCACCATACTATCGGTTAATAGAATCAACTGTTCAAAAACTTCGTAAATTGGATAATTTTACGACGAAAACATTACACACAAGCTGATCGGAACGAAAACGAAACGATTTGAAAAAGAATACCCTCAATCACAGTTTAGTAAATAGTGCGAAGAAGTATTCTAAATTCAACCTTAACTCACAGTTCATACAGCAGTTAAGTTTCTGAAGTAAAATGACGGTAGTGCAACAATCGGAATCAAGCACAATCTATTCAACCCAACAAGAAATCTATGCTAATTTCAACCTTATCTTTTAGTTAATTGAAGAGTTACGTATTGCATTTTGTAAAACAAGGTTGTGGACGGTAGGTGTATCTCACGTGGTGGAAGTTGAAATTTAAACCTTAATGTCTAGAAGATTAGACCGTTATCAAACTTGTTCGATAAAAGGAGTAATGCTATTCGAATTTTCGTTGAGATTACTAACTGAGCCAATAGCCTATTGGTATAAGGCACGGTCTTAATGATCGTCTGGCGCCTGGTGATGTGGGTTCGTATCCTATACGGCGTAGTGTCTTTTTGTAAGTTATTCTTGGTATACTGTTCGGCCAGAAGCCGAAAAAAATACCACAATGCCTAATTATTAAAAATATACAAATAATATTTGAGTCGGATCGGTGGATGCTCGGGCAGAGATGGGTGCGGCGCGGGCGGCGGGGAGGGAGCTGCTCGGGGCCAGTCACGTGACGCACCCGCCGTCGCTTGAGCGATTATTCTTTAAGTCTTGGCGGGGTTCGTTTTCTCTGACGCGTACTGTACTACACTAGTGTTTATGTTGTGTATGCAAGTACTAACAAATAATCAGTGATCAATTAATGAACTGACAAGTAAATAAATGATGATGATGATGCTATCTCCATTTCTCAGCATTATGATATACTTACTGTACGTAAAACTATGGATTTAATTTCCCGGTTTCGCTTAAAATTCGTAGCGGAAGAATCGTCGTAAAAATCTTTAAAAACATAAGAATCGTCTAATTGCTCTAGAAAATAATAAATCCTATTTTATTTGAACAGGATATCACTTCTTCCTGCTATAATTATTAAAAATAACCAACTATCAATAGTAATTTCCTTGCTACGGAGCGTGGAGAATTAAAAAAACACTACAATTTAGGTATAACGTTCAACAAGTTTGTATCTTGTGGTTTCTTCACGGTTATTTAATTAAACGGAAAAAGCATAACTATCATATTGGGTTATTATTTAAACATCTATTATAAAGTATGTTAGTGAAGCGTCAGTGCCCTTTTCAATGTAAAAAATTAAATAATAACATTTTAGGAAGTTTCCTATACTATAATATGTTAGTATTTCAAATTAAATATTTTAACTTCTCATTTGATGAATCCTCGCACCAACAAATTTTGCTGCCGAAGCGCTCATGTATCTAAACGTTCTTGAGTTTTCTCACTAAGGCCGATAGATGGCATTAGAGTAGTGTGCTTCTCGCCTTGTATTGAGCATGGCTGGTGCAGTGCACTCCGCCTTTTAAAATTTCCTTTTTTGGTGAAACCTTGATGATACTCGTAAAATAAATGGACCTGCATCTGTGCTTCATTGAGAACATAGTGCAGTGTTGATTTTTGGAGTTTTTAACATTCCACCGGTGGATTCAAGAAAATTTTGCTCGCCGGCCGGCAGCCTATACCTATAAGCCATCACGTGCGCATGAACGAGGTATTTTCCCATCTCCCTGGGTCTGAATGGGATATCTGGATTGTCAAGGTACGTGGGCATGTTTTGCTGCTAATAATTTTTTGGTATTGGTTTCTCGAGGATTCATCAATAGGGAAATTGGCTTCATTTTGAGGTTCGCGCATTACACTTTTTTCTCACTACCTTCCTAAAGGTGCAGGCTATTTACACGCCTCACCATATGTTTCGGTACTAGTTTGCCGTGAAAGCTCAACAATCTCAATAATACGAGTTTTTATGTTTGAATTATTTTAGATACAGGTTTTAAAAAGTCTTCATGAAGATCGCTTCGGTGGTAGATAGGATCATTTTCCTATGTGGCGACGTTTGAAGAGGGCCCACGTCTAGCAGTGGTCGTCTTTTGACTGCAACGATTATGATGAATTTTCGACATCAGCATAGATTAATAGTTTAGCGAATCAGTAAGGGGACGAAAGTGTCATCAGAGGAAGGCAATCTGCTAAGGCTCTTCATCATTTCAGCTGAAAGACACCACTGCTAGACATAAGCCTCCCCCAAGCATCGCCACTTCGACCGACACAAACACAGGTTCTTTTCGCATCTAGCGAAGGCCAACAACTAAATAATTTGCCAAACCTAATTAGCAAAAAACCATATCATACCTCGTACTCTCTGTACCTCACACTACTCTGTACGCTCATTACCCGCTGATGGCACCGACGTAATAATGTGAGCTATCCGTCAATGCGCGCGCAAAGGACACAGCTTTCTCAGCGCGGGGTGGGGCGGCCTGCGGCGCGGGCGCAGCGTTTTGTTCGCCTGTCAACTGCAGGTGAGGGGTCAAGTGCTGGACTTGGTTTTGAAGGGTTATGATGTGGTTGTGGAGTGATACAGTTTGGAGAGAGGAAATATGAGTATGGATTGTTTGTTTTTGAGTAGGCACGTTGCGATGTAAGTTAGCCAAATTCAGTTTCCAATGACTTAAAAGCAATTGAAAAATAAAACAAAAATAACTGCCAAATTCTGCTACTAATATTTCATTTGTACAGCTCCAACTCCAACAAAATAATTGAGTAATCGCGAACTATCTCTTTGCACATAATTAACCTCTGTGCTCAGATATAATCTGTTTTGCGGTGGTCGCATGAATAAAGAGTTTTTTATTATTACGTTTCATAACTTACATAAAATTTGTCAAGTCCAATCTTATAAACACCGATTAAGTCATCGCCCCAACAATTTACTTCCCTAACAAATACGTACTTGACTCGTTTTCCAAATCGCCGATGACATTTCGTCCGTTTTTGGCGCGAAGTTAACCTAACCTCCTATTGTTCGAGAGAAATTGACCTCCTAATAAGGCGGAGACGCCACTAAAAATAATGATTCATTCCAACGCGACATTAGTGGCTTAATAGATGCCGCTTTGTTACCATACTTTTTGGAATGGTTTAGATAATATTAAGGTAATGGTCTGCTTAGGTCGCAACCTCGGAATGAAGAGGTCAGACATTAATGGGATCACAGACTGACAGTTTTGTGTGAAGCGCTTTAATTGAGAAATTATTAGCAAACGTGGAACGGTACGTGAGTGTCACATTGTTGTAGATGGACCTTCTTAAGTGCTTCTGTAATTTGTGTGATTTATCTTGCTTTGCCAGCGGGTGGAAGAAAACAAAACAGAGTTATTAGTAAGTACTGCTTACTAAGTACCGCTTGTCTATTAGATATTTTTGTAAAAAAGAAAGGCAGAAGATACATTTATTTCCACCTAATATCACGCGTAATCTGTAGGTACTTTAATATAAAAATGTTTTTGCCTAAATGGTAAAGTTCTTATTTTGAAAACGAAAATAATATTTTAATGACAGATTTTGTCCAGGCTGCCTGATGTTATTATTATTTAAGTATTTATTTATTTAGGTTAACCAACAATTTATACAGCGTGTAACGGAAAGGGGGTATCAACCCTGAAGGAGGTGAATGTGCTCATGAAACTCAACAACTTTCCCCAAAGAACATAGGTCAAAATATGAAAAAAAAATTTGGCCCTCCCATAGTAAATCAATCAGCTGGTAGTCAGTTTTGTAAGGGAGGGCCAAATTTTTTTTTCATATTTCGACCTATGTTCTTTGGGGAAAGTTGTTGAGTTTCATGAGCACCTTCACCTCCTTCAGGGTTGATACCCCCCTTCCGTTACACACTGTATATAATATATTTTTTTAAATATATTTTTTATTATTTTTATTTATTTATTTATGTATATATTTTTTTATTTATTTTATTTTTTATTTTTTCCAATTTTAAACCATAGTAATTTCCTATTGCTTGCGAAGTTTTTGGTAAATTAATGAACGCCTGCGTTCCTGCATACACTACCTAATGGCACAACACATATACACTAACAGCTATCACTAAAACAATATTATAACAGTACATTTTAGTATATACTGTTATAATATTTTATAATAGGTAAGTTGACAGATTTTGAGAAACCAATTAGTAATGTTCCCAGCGGTTTTGTTTTTCCTCAAAATATGAATATTTAGCGAAATATTAACAGGAAGACTAAACAACAAAATTTCTTGGTCTCCATATAGACAATAATTTAAAATGGCAAAGTCATATAGAGTTTGTTTGCAAAAAACTATCACAATCATCCTATGCTCTATATATGTTAGCAAAAAAAGTTAGTCTCCCGACATTACTCGTGGCATATCACGGATATGTTGCTTCACGTTTGAGATATGGTAGGTATCATCTTTTGGGGCAATGCCACTAACTGGGATAAGGTCTTCAAATGTCAAAAAAGATGCATCCGTGCAATATGCGGTCTGCAAAAAACGGAGAGCTGTAAGCAGTCTTTTACAAAACTAAAAATACTCACAGTACCATCACTGTATATCTTTGAAATGGCTCTTTTTATCAAAAAACATCCTTATTTATTTGAAATAGTGACGAGATCACGCAACAGAACTAGAATGTTTACAAAACTAAGTACGCAATATAAAACTGCTCTTTATGGTAAAAGTACATTTGTCATGGCGCCTAAAATATATAATAAAATTCCCAAGGACATTAGAGACTGCAATAACATTCTTAAATTCAAAAATATATTATTTAAATTTCTTAACGAACACTCATTTTACTCAGTTAAGGAATTTTTAGACTTAAAATGATTGTACTATGTTTTATTATTTCTTTCCTCTTTACTGCGTTAAATAAAGTGTTAATCTCTGATTGAGCGCATTGTGAACTTTATTAATAATTGTTTATTGTTTAATTATTATTTCATTTATAAATTTGTATGCCCATGAGGCTGATCACAGCATGAACTCACTATGTTGTAAGACCTATATTGTAACCTGTGTATCACAAATAAACTATTTGATTTGATTTGATTTGATTTGAAAAAAAAAGAATTTTCGGTTTTTATATCGTAATTTAATTTTAGTTGTCAAAACGTGCTCACTGTCATGACGATGGTGGTTCGAGTGTCTTGATACGTTTCCTCGTCAAATCCAATTTCTCTGCATACAAACTTCGCGTTCGATGCCACGTGACCAAGAGCCTTATTTATTAGGTTGTCTCATAAATTCTTGCCATATTTTATTTTTCTCGAATTTTCTCGTATTTAAACTAAAGTGAATTCAAGAAAGTTCTAGATCTTTCTAGTAAGGATGAGTATCTTTTATGGTGAGGGTATAAATAGGCGCGGACGCAACGCAATAATTAGTCTTTAGTGAAAATGGATCAGCGTCAACTGCGAGCTATTATGCTATATGAGCATCGACTTAAAGTCTCTTCAACAGAAACGGCTAAAAAGATTAACACTGCATTTGGACCGGGTACTACTAGCGATCGGACTGCTCGTTTCTGGTACAAGCGTTTTGACACCGGTGATATAAGCTGCGAAGATCAACCTCGCCCAGGCCGACCCACCAGCTTCGATGAAGATGACCATAATCGGGCCGTTCGTGTGGCCAAAGTTTGTTACTTCGTCCGCACAGACGAGACTTTCTCAAGGACATTATTACATGTGACGAGAGCTGGATACATTATGAAACTAACACGCGTCATGCTTATTGGATTCTTCGCGGGGAAAACCCACCAGCCCAGCCTAAACTTAATGAACACGGTCGTAAGATTATGTGGTCTGTTTTCTGGGATTGGCAAGGATTGATTTTCTGGGAACTCCTCGAATCTCATCAGACTATTAACGCCAATCTGTATACGCAGCAGCTTCACAAACTAGCAGACATGTTAAAAATTAAGCGGTCAAAACGACTTGGAGTCCAACATGACAACGCACGACCTCATTGCGCCAAGTTAACACATAAACAGCTGGAGGAGCTAGGATGGCTGACTGTTCCACATCCACCGTATAGCCCGGATCTTGCGCCTTCAGACTTTCATTTATTTCGAGCTCTTAAATTTCATTTACTAGGAAAAAAGTTCCAAAATTTTTTTTATTTTTTTTTCTTTGCTATTTTTTCTTTGCTATTTTTGTTTTGTTATTTTATATACGTACATCTGTGCGCTCTAATTAATAATCTTAGTTTTAGATATTGTTTCTCAGTAAGTGAATTATGTATGCAATTCTTATGAGAAATAAAGTTGTTCTTAAACCTTAAAAATTCTGGAAGTATTAAAATTGAACTTGAAAATTATTTCGAGTCCCAGCCTGCCTCATTTTGGGAGAAGGGTATTCAAATCTTAATAATAATTTGTCTTTTAACTGGCAATAATTTATGAGACAACCTAATATTATTGCTCAAAAATATTTATTTATTTATTAAAATCTTCCTTACAACTATCATTACAGGTATCCCTAATGCGATACCCCGCGGTATCGCATTATATATCTTAAAATGATTTTTTTTTTACAATATAAATACTATGAAAAGAAAAAATAATTTAAAACTTTAACTAGTAAAAGTTATATCAATTAACCTAAAATGATTTGCAAAATTAAGTTGACTTGGTGTCTTACGACTTCCGCGCGAAAGAAGCCGCGAGCAGAAGCAGATTATAAATATAAACTAAAACATCGTATATTAGTAATACGTGTACAGACGCTAGCACATCAAGCTACTACATCTGTCAAATTTCTTTAATAGATTTTCAACTTTATCACTAAACAATAAGGTTCAAAGTTGATTGGGAAAATTTGACAGTTTCGGGTACTTTGATGTGCTAGTCTGTACCAATAACAGCTGCACTATGGAAGACTTTTGCGAGACCAATGCTAACGCTGTCGAAGTGGCCGAATTCTGGTCGAAGTTTCTATAAAATATAGATATTGTTGTTTGATAAATGGAAACATTGACACAACAAAGAAAATGGGGACTTAGTACCTAAGTAATTTTATTGTGTTCACATCTATTCTGGCCTCTCAACACGCACAGCATTCAATAGGGTGGTCCATCCAACGAGCACGGAGCACATCTGGAACGAATCCATCAACTGATTGTTGTTGCTATGTATCCCACAATCGTACAGCGTATCGATTACAAACAAACGAAGATCATCGATATGTTCCATCGAAGTGCAAAAAAATCAATAATTAGAGAAGTTTACTTAAGCTAGTATTTAAATGTTTAGATACGCGTTCGCAACTGCTCAAGCAATTAACTAGGAGCTAACAGTAGCTTTTTAGCAACGTTTCCACATGCAAAACCTTCTAAAAATGGGTGTTAACTTGAAAATATAATTATCCGCTTGTTCACACAAGTTGCCATCAAACATCTGCCAGTTTCTTCATTATTCGGTAATGATTCTGAAATCACTTTATTCATTTGAAGAGGACCTAATTGAACACTATAGTTCAAAATTAACGACAGCAGATATTTTTATCTTCTTTACGTAGTTCTGATTGAGTCATCTAGTACCTAACTAGAAATGGATGTACTATGCATCTTTCTCTAAGGGCTAATTTCACTAATGAAACTGAACGCGATCAGTACATTTAAACTACGTTCAAGAGCTGTCAGTTTCAATACGAATGACAGTGACAGCTGACCATGTTCAGTTTCATTGGACAATTTTGCCCTTATGCTACAGCCACATTGTTGCGATAAGGCCAAATAGACTTCGCGCGCTCTCTCTCGCGCACCACTCGACGTCTCGCTGTAGAACATGAGCGCGCGGAGTGTAGTTGACTTATAGTGACAATGTAGCCGTAGCATAACATATTATAATGTTCCCACTGCTGGTAGACAGACCTCCTCTCTTCGAGAGGGAGTGGGCTGTAATCCACCACGCGGGTCCAGTGCGAGTTGGTAGATGTATTTTCCTTCACCATTTTGAGAGCAGTGGTGAAGAAAATTGTTTACGCAAGGTCACCAGCCTGGGTTCGAACCCATGACCTACAACTCGTAATTCGGTACCGTTACCACTCAAATCAAAATCAAAAGTAGTTAATTTATTCAAATTAGGTTGAGAATCAGCACTTTTCGAACGTCAAAATTACAAAAGACAGTCCCCCAAAACGCCCGACCTTCACCACTTCCTAGTGCTTTCGCTGGGAAGAAGAAGTGGTGCAACAAACTCCCCAGCAGCACAGCTGTCTGTTCAGTTTAGTACAGTGAAATAAAATAAACAATTATATGAACTCATACAACATGTCATTAAGCTAATTCTGGAGAAAGAACATAAACATTGTCTTGAGTTAATCAGGGCGACCAACTATTCTTATCGTTTAAGTAGTCGTTGATGGAATAGTATGCCTTTGAACAAAGGTTGGATTTTACTTGAGCTTTAAATGCATTAACCGGCAAATGTAGTAAAGAAGAGGGAAGCTTGTTATAAAATGTAAGCCCAATAAATGAGTTATGAACCTTATGAAGCCGATGAAAGGGAGCACGTAATTTGTCCTTATATTCTAGTGTTAACATTGTGAATATTACTGTTTTAGTGTATAAGTAAGTAGGGTATTTTGCCTAATATATAAGATGTTGGCGAAGATAAATTGTGATGCAACCGTGAGAATACCAATATCTTTAAAAAAATCTCTTAGACAGACTGGCACCTAGATGATAAATTGCTCGAGCCACGGGGCCACCACTGCCTGCATTCGCCCTTAGTCTTTGGTGAATTCAAGCCTCACGTGCTTAAAGCTACATCGATCTTAATTATTATTATTATTATTATTACTACTTTGACAGCCTTTGTTTTAAGTGATGGTAGCGCCCTCTACAAAATAAATGTACGATATTACACCATTTAAATCGCCAGTTTTTCATCTTGCGATATGGTTGGCGATAAATCGTAAGATGTATCGATCTCT
Source organism: Eremobia ochroleuca (assembly GCA_949629135.1). NCBI lineage: Eukaryota > Metazoa > Arthropoda > Insecta > Lepidoptera > Noctuidae > Eremobia > Eremobia ochroleuca. The sequence continues at coordinate 19,292,541 of OX451400.1, read as the reverse complement.
GATGTCAGATGTAGTCATGCTGATAGATTAGCATTCGACATAACCGATTTGTCGGCCGTTTATGCGTAATCATTTGATGGATGGCGTCTTTCGACGTTCTCATCATAGGCCTACCTACCTATCTAGATTTTGTTAGTATCACACTAATATTGTAAAGGCGAAAGTTTGTGAGTGTGTGTATGTTTGTTACTTCTTCACGCTCAAACGGCTGGACCAATTTTGATGAAATTTGGCACACAGATAGTCTATAACCAGGATTTACACAATCGAAAAAAAATAGGATCAAAATACGAAGATGTGTCATCTACCAACCCGCACTGGGCCCGCGTGGTGGATTACGGCCCACTCCCTCTCACCGAGAGGAGGCCTGTGTCCCAGCAGTGGGAATATGTTAAGTTGAATATGTGTATGTAATTATTGGTTTTTTCTGCGGTGTTTCGACCTTTTTCAGGAGTATTCTTCTAAAATTCTCCTATACGTTGACATATTAAAAAAAAATGGTTTAGTATTATTTTTTTTGTCACTGAAGTCGGGCTTTTTCAATTGATAATATCATTTTCATCCATCAACTTTATCCATAATGAACAAAATCACTTTCATAAGAAAACAGCTCCAATATTCATGAATAATAAACCTATCAGAAATAATAACGTTGGCCGGTCATCTGTCTTGAGCAGTTTCTCTTAAACTTTCGATGGTGCCATAAATTAAACCAACTTAAACATATCGTCATCGACCAATTAGTAAGACGGGAGGTTGCGCGCGCGCAGAGAAAAATGGCCGCCATATTTCATACAAAACGAGATCAGAAATTACGACATACCAACGAAGATAAAAAGGTAATTTCTTCATAGTCTGTGAACTGTGACCTGTAAGATAATTATTATTTATTAAAATAAGGTTTTTTTAAGTTCCATAAATTGTACATTATTAGAGGTTTGCCTCCCGGCGTTGTCTCGTGTCCGCTGATTTTAATTTAGTGTTCGAGTCTTCAATGCGTTCAGATGATGTATCGCGTATTATTGACACAAATAATGTGTAATTAACTTTGGAATAATTATTCAAATTAGCGAAAGGAATGATGTTGTTTATGTCAGGTCGATTGATAACGTTAAGCTAAGCTTGTCGCGGTTGGTCTGTGGATGGGTGTCTGTCTTTACATACCAAGACCCCTCCGTGCCTCGGAAAGCACGTTAAGCCGTTGATCCCAACTGTCATTCGTGGATCTTTGACAGTCGTTGCGGGTCGTCAGAAGCCCGAAATTCTGATAACCAGTCTTACCAAGGTGTATTACCTATATTACCCAGTAACTGGGTTATGGAGGTCAGATAAGCAGTCACTCCATGTAAAATACTGGTCCTTAGCGGCATCGATGGATGCTGATCCTAACATAGTTGTGTAAAGGCTAAGCAGATGATGATGACGTTTTGTGAATAAGGATCTTGGCTCGTAAGGAGGAGTAAAAAATAACATTTGGTTTACTTGACACAGGGGCTGACTGTCCATTGCACCACTCTCAAAGTCTCGAGGGCAGGAATAAAAGCTTTGTATCTAAACTAGATTAATGGGTAAATGTTTTGTTGGTTTCAGCGTATAGGTTAGGTGTCTTACAAACAACAGACGCTGAAATTATATCCACCCTAAAACAGGTACGGTCAGCGAAAAAGTCCATTAACACTGCTACTTTTGCACATCATCTAAATTGACAAAAAATTATTCGATACATTGTATTTCAGCTTTCAGCATTTTATATAATACTGACGAGTTAATAATCTTCTAATTAAAAAAAACCTGTAGCAATGAGCTTTTACGTTGTTTTGTTTTTAGTTAAAACGAAACTTAATAGTCCGCGATTGGTTGATCTATAACTATATATAGTTTGTATAATCTCACAAAAGATAATAAAAATAGGTTAATACGTTTCACCATTTCTTACCCAAAACTAAACATAAAACATTTAGACTAACGCCATTTCGGTGTTTAGATTAATGGTCCAGTACCGAGTGTGGCTGATAACTCAATCGTTGGCGCTCATGAATAAAATACACATTAAATCGATGGTGTGATAAACAGTTCGGAGATCAGTGAGTTATGTATGTGGAGCTTCAAGTTAAGCTGATCTATGTGGTGGTCACTGGGAAATAATCTGGTTAGGTATGCTGTGCTCTTGTTGGGAATATTTTTGATTGGCTGAGAAAAACAAAGCAGTCAAGTGTGATCGAACTCGCCCACGAAGCGTTCCGTACCGCAAGGCAAAAACGTCGAAGAAATATTGTTTCTCTCAATTAAAAAGGGTCTCGTTTTAATTTTCTACTTTATTTATTTTTATTATTTCATGTTATAGTGGCAATAGAAATACACACTCTTACGGCTCATGAGATACAGCCCGCTGACAGACAGACGGCCGGGCGGAAAGTGTAGGCTAAGTAATAAAGTTCCGTTGGCACCCTTTGGGTACAGACCCCTAAAAATGGAGTCACGCTTATCTAATGTAATAAAGGGTCTTCTCTAATGTAATGTAAATCACGGTGCAAATTTCGGAAAATATAAACAAATGTTATGAAGATTTCAAGTGACTCTAAAATACTTGTGATTCAAGCACTCTAGACAAGAAAAGTTGCCAACGAAAATCTCAGATTGTTTGAAGATATTTTTTCAAATGTCTTCACGGTTCATCAATGAGGACCAAAATAGACTCTAACTCAAAAACAGACATGCAAAGCTTTGGAGCTAAAGCCCACCTGATTGCTAGGTAGCACCGACCTGTCACGCTCGATCACCACCTCCTTACAAACAGTTTTCCTCATCCACTCGCAAATCGAATGGATTATCACATTCGAACAAACATACTGAGGCGTAATGCGAAATTCCCATTGGCATTTAATCGATTTCAATGTCGATAAAACTTTCTATGGCGCGAAATTTAGATGCGTGTCGACTTTGCACGCGACATGCCGTTAGTTCATTCCGTTCTTTCTATATATTAATTATTTTACGAGTAATTAAAGATTAGTGTGTAGGTTGCTGACTTCTCCGTACAATGGCGGTAGCTTTGAATGTAAAATTATCGTGTTTAGCGTCATACTTTCTTTGCAGTTGCGGTTAATTTGATTTGGTAGCACGAGAGCCTGTTTGCGTAGCGAGTGACGGTCGTGGTTAGTCTTCTTTCTTTGTAGAGGGGACCGATCAATCAACTTGCAGTCTAATATTACACTTATTCCTTTCCAATCTGGACAGCTGTAGGTCGTAGGTCCAGCCGGCTGGCAGGACCCTCTGTGGAGTGCATGACGACGGGATGCGCAACATTAACAATCTACTTCATCGACATTCTCATCATCAGCCTAGCCTTGTCCCAACTATGTTGGGGTCGGCTTCCAGTCTAACCGGATGCAGCTGAATGCCAGTATTTTACATGGAGCGACTGCATATCTGACCTCCACAACACCCACTACCGTTCTTTTCCACCTTCATTCTATGCTAAGGATAAGGCAGATTATGATGACTTTACCTTAACTTAAGCATCGCACACTTATGCAGACAGACCGTCGTCCGCCTCATACCTACAGTGTAAGAAACCACAAACTCCAAAAGCAGTGCTTGCCTACATGGAGTAGGTATTACCACAATACGATTACCGTTGATCGACCATAAACATATAATTGAGAAAATCAATAGTAACGACCTTTAGAAGTTGCGAGACGTTCATTATCAGTAAACATATAAAATGGTGTCCGACCATATGTACTTATGCGAATAATAAATACAAAACACAGATATGACTAGGTGTTCTAACAAAGATACTAGCCCGTCTGTCATAACACTTAACTACAGCGTTTCACTTACATCAATAAGAAGCATTAATTTTAGTATTTAACGTAATACTCATCTAGGTTTTGATAACTTCATTACCTTTGCTTATTATAACGGTTTTAAAAGCGGGTTCAGATATGAATGTAAAGCTCAGCTGGTAAAGTAAACAACTTAATTACATGACATTTCGCATCGATGTTGTATAACTTAGGTGTTATCTTAGAGGCTTCTCTTGATTTTTCTTGCCAATAAACGAACAGATCATAGCCCGTCACCAACTTTGTCGGTCTTCAGAAAGGTCAGATGCATAGTCCTCGCAACCGGCGTGCGTGTATGAGTATTTAAGGGTTGTATCAGGTGGCGTTCTGTAGTTTCGGCCTAACCCCACGGGAAGGCGAGAGTTTATGTGTAAAATCAATTGTTTCATTTTTGGAAAATATATTTGTAAATGTATCTTCAACAGTGTCTTTATCTGTACTAAGCCTAATTCTCAAGCCTCGCCTCGTCCCGCCCAGTCAGTGTACAGCACTTGTAATTATAATTACTAAGACACAAATTAATATTGTGGCCAATGTGCACCACGTTTAACAATTTGTGACGGGTTTTATGACGTTGGAGACACTGCACTAGATCTTTAAGGACTAAGCTAGATTTAGGCAGTTTTATGTCTGATAATTACCATTTATAGGTACGGGAGCTCTTGATAGACTATTTATATGAACACTTTTCTAGCTCTGTCTTCTCGTTTAGTTTTAATCATTCGATTTTCGATGGCGTTGGTACTGAAAATAAGAAGACCATTATGATCATATATATTCGATGAACTTGATGAATTAGTAAGTTCATTATCTTCATAAATTTTAACATATTGTTCCTATTCATGTCAACTTCAGCCTAATTACCTAGTAAATATAAAAAGTAATCCATAAAATAAACAGTGGGCACACCAACGCATTACGATAAAATACTTATTGAAGTGTCGATGGTGTGCGTCCGGCCTAACCGTCGTTATAGTGCACCGTGATCGGCGCACGCGCCGCGGGACGCTGCAGTGATAAAAACAAACGGACCGCCTTGTTTACTACTTTTAAATACTTGGGTTACATTAATATAAGCTACTATTTGTCTAGAAGAGTCTTTTGTGAGGTGACTTTTGAGTGAGATCGAGAAGTTTGCCAGTAAAATATTGTTATATATCATCGCATGAAGGGAAGTACTTGCCATCAACAATTTACTCAAGATCACCGATGAGAATAACACAGTAGCTCATAGACTGCAAGAATACCAATGCCCTTAAAATACTTACCCTTTAAATACTTACCTTACCAACTTTTATGCTAGGGTTTTTTTTAAGTTTACCGTCTAATGACATGACTGAGACGTTATCTATGAAAGTAAGTTGGTGTGTTTATCTAGAGAGCGTTTTTTACATGGCAAAGTCAAGCCCTGATACCATCATTTTCAGGACGGACCTCACTGCGGCTGTTATGTGCTGTGATGGTGTCTGATAAACCCAATGCGTGAGTCGCATGTAAGTACCGGATATTCCAATACTCGTAGTAGTGGACATTATTAAACGTTCTCACGTAGAAAGTTGTAGTTATGGATCTAATTATATAATATGTGGCGCTTGACCCCTGTCTTATTTGTCTGTCTGTGCGTCACAACTGTTGCCTATGACAGATTAGAGGCGCTTCGAACGTTTTTGTTATTCAATATTTGGAGTACAACAACGTTAGTCAAGATATTGTGTGTGGGAATTGATTATGTGATTACCCAAGATTGAAACATCAGGTATCTAAAATTGGGTATGTGTAAATAAGTTTATATATAGACACTTATTCGTTGAAAGGGGTTGTGGCTAAGTAATAACAGCCGCACGGGTCAATCGATCAGGTTAAGCTACGCTTTCCGCGGATAGTACATGAATCGGTGACCATATTTACATATCAAGATTTTTTTTATTTGTAACATGCGTTTTGTTTGTGCAGAATAAACGTTTTTTCTTTCTTTCTTTTTTCTTTAAGACTATTCAAGACCCTTCCATGCCTTGGAAAGCACGTTCAGCTATAATATTGGTCCCGGCTGACATTTGTGGATTTTTGGCAGTCGTTACGGGTCGTCAGAAGCCGGAATTCTGACAACCAGTCTTAACAAGGAGTTTCGTGTATCCAGTAATTGGGTTGTAGAGGTCAGATAGGCAGTCACTCCGTATAAAATACTTGTATCCAGCTGCATCCGGTGAGACTGGAAGCCGTTACCAATATAGTTGGGAAAATATATTGGTAACGCTAGCCAGATTGATTGATAGATTCATGCCGGAATTTAGAGTAGTTTAATTTATTTATTTTAAGTTAATTGCACAAGAAAAGATTGGATGATGACCCCCCAAACTAGGCAATTGCCTGTACCTTGGGGGGTCGGAATTGTGACATTTTCAGAGCACATAGAGTACAGACGCCAGCACATCAAGCTACCCGAGACTGTTCAATTAACTTTGAACCCTATGCTTTAGCGATAAAATTGAAAATCTATTAAAGAAATTTGAGAGATTGTAGTAGCTTGATGTGCTGGCTTCTGTACGTACTGCAGTATTACAGAACAAATGAAAATAAAACACAGAGTATACATTCCCATAACTGTGAGTGAATAAACAAAATCACAACAGTGACGGAACTGTTATAACTAATCTTGTTTACTCCGTGTCTGTGTAGGTTTGTTTTAATGGTGATCTTACTGATTATTAAGTGATGGTTCGCGTCTATAGAGGCAGATATGAGTAGTTCTATCATTCTATGGCAATACACAGGTTGTTACCATATAGCTTTAAAAAAAGTTCCCGGTTTCCATTGGTTGCAACTGTTGCAAGAAGAAGCGGTGACTCTTGCGCATTCGACAATGCATCACACACTTGCAAAATAAAAGTTCGATGCCTCCAATTCCTGTCCCAAATTGGTTAATTTATCAAGGATGGAGCTAACCACATATGGCTGTGATCTGAAACTGACGGATGTTGTAATAATATAACGAGTATCAATTATTCATTCATTAACAACGCGTGATTAACTTGATTGGCACGTTTCTTATAAATACTTTGTTAAAGATTAAATTTTTACGTATTGGTTTTCTTAATCGTCTTGAAATACAATATACATAGGATATGATAATGAGGTAGGTGTGTACATCTGTTCTGTATTTATATAGGGTGACTGGTAATTAGTGACCGATACTTAAACACATGATTCTACTCATGACAACAAACAAGTTTTATAGTGGGACAAAAAGTGAAATGACGAAAAAAAAAATCAGCTGTTCCCTACATTTTGACGACTCGTACGAACATAAATGTAGGCAACAGCTGATTTTTTTTTCGCGATTTCGGATTTGGTCCGATAGTAAAAGTTGTTTGTAATGATGAGTAGAATCATGTGTTTAAGTATCGGTCACTAATTACCAGTGACCCTATATATTACAGATAATCCAAGTGTAGGTAGCAGAACATAATTCGGTTACAGCATGTGAGGATGTGTTCTGCTCGTCCCCTGAATGTGTGTTTATATAATTTTTGTTATTCACTTGAAAAGTGGTAGCCCTTTGGAGACGCGACTCACGAGCTGTAGGTCGTAGGTTCGAACCCAGACAGGCACTTTACTTTGTATAAATTATTTCGTCACCACTGCTCTAGAAATGGCTTAGGAGTTTTCCTTCGAGAGAAATCTATCGAGAAAAAACCGGCATGTCGTAGAACCAACAATTCGAAGACATGTGACATCCACCAAACTGCAATGGGCCCGCGTGGTGGATTACGGCCCACTCCCTCCCACAGAGAAGGGGCCTATGTCCCAGCAGTGGGAATATTGTAGGCTGATTTCGCTTATGCTACATGACTATTCCAGTTACAGTGAATTCTTAGGCCTGAAACTGCGTTAAGCGGGCGCCCGCGACTGGCTACCGTCCCGTGTCTACGCGCGTGGACACACGGGTGGGCTCCGTGGGGACGCGAAGGTCCCCGTCGCGGGTACCCGTCGCGAAGACCGGATTATTTTAGTTACGCAGTGTCGCTAGTTCAATTTTAACGGTGTGCATGTATAGTCGTGTCGATGGAGAACTTTATATATTATTACGTAGCAAAACGACGACTAGCAAAAACAAAACGACAGCCAGTAAGCCCGTTTATTGAATCTAGGTTGCTGTGCGGGGAATTTGTTGTAAAGTTCAGTAAATTAAGAGAAAATGATAACCCATTTTACAAATATTTTAATTAAAAAATTTTACCCCTGGCGGGCACCGCGCGTGCCCCTGCGACGGGTTCCGTCGCACGGAGGCGGGCCCCGTTGCATGGGTGTGGGGCGCGCCTCCCCGTAACGGACGCCCGCGCAGGTCCCCACGACGGAGCACTTTTGTATGAAACCGCGAGGGCGCCCGCTTAACGCAGTTTCAGGCCTTAGTCTCTGATTTACAGCATTGAACAACGGTGTATTGAGGCGCACTCTTCAGTCTTAATTTAATTGTGTCCCTATCGACACTACGCCTACAATTTGATTAATTAAGCATATTATTATTCATAGTTTAAAATACTTAAAATATTTGCTCAGAGCGGAAGAGAGCGTGACCATCCAACTCCAACAGACACTCCTCCTTGGACCACATTAATTGCCGAAAGCGCTTCATCAAAGGACCGTTTACAATAACGATCGCCGATTATTCGATAAAAAATCAATATTATTTCGATATATCGATACCATATAAGGTATGACTTCATCTTCTAAATAGAGCCAGGTGCTCACGATTGAGGATCATGAATAAGTCATTAAGGCTCCCCCCTGAACTTGTGACCTATGTCTCTGTTGAACACAATCTTAGAAATAACGTATCGGTTCGCGATGAGCCGCTATTATGCGAAATACTCGTTATTTCTTATAATTTTTGAAAGTATGACATTGGTTGTTATTTTTTTGAGTTGTGTAACACTCATTTATCATCGTTACGTAATGTTTGACAGAGTTAGTTATAAGGCTTAATAAGTAGGTGCGTTTGCATGTGTTATTTAAAAATTAAGATTAAATTTTTTTGCACAATATAATCGCAAAAAATCGACTTATGCCTCTCTAAATAATCAAGGTTAATATAAGCTCAGTTAAAAAAAAAGTTCAATAGTACAACCCATATTTTTTACAGTAGATACCTATGAAGGACTCAATTCAATACTTTTCGACCTAGAGTAGATACGTAAATGTTTAATGGATAAAACGTACTACAGTGTGACTGAGTTTTTATCAGAGAAAAGAATTACCTGAATTGCTCTAGTCTGGATTGATGGTTTAACCAAAAGCCAGATGTTTGGTTAAACTTTAGTGAATGTTTGATATATTATAAATTTGCATGCCGAATGGTGAAATATGGCTGAACTTTAATGTATTTTAACACCTATTCTGCGTACATTTGCAAAATATATGTCTATTCTATTATATCAATACAGTTCACATCCACTACTCTGAATAAGACATACACAATGCTACTCAATAGATCAGAGGCCGTCTAATAACATCTCATTAAGATCGTTTAGAGGAACAAACAGGCGATGCTCAGTCGATCGGTTGGCTAAACGCTCGATAAATGCTCCATAAATACAGCTGTTGGCATAATAGCACGAGGGATGGAGCTGTGGAAGGGCTCACGCTTTAATGAGGCATTCCAAATAGAAAGAACATTGAAAAGGTTTTTTATTTAGGTGAAGTTGGTCGCAAAACGTAGGTAAAGTTGATCATCATCCGGTAAATAAACCTACAATGAATCAAACTGTAAACTTTTTAATCAAAAGTCCAACCACAACTTACTTTCAAATTCGATAAATATTAGTTTATTTACAAAATTAAGTAATTCTATATCTTCTCAATAGTCATGTTTGTCAATAAATCTCTTAGTATACCTAATAACCCCTCGTGAACTACATGTTCGGAGCACGTCGGGCTAATTCGTGATGCTTCGGGTGACACAATACTGGATTCAGTTACAAGATGTTTCTCTATACTATTGATGGATTCGAACTATCAATTTAGTTTACGATGCTATTTTGTTTAGGTGAATCTGTTATTTCGATTGGAATACTAGTTTATTTAGTTAGATTTGTGCTTACAAATCTCACACGTGCTTACAAATGTTACACGTTTTCTGAAATGACGTTCACTAGGTGGCAGCACTGAGACGTTAGGTCCTGTCAAAAATGTCAAAGCTCCTATATTTTCTTTAGTCGTGATTGAATAAATGAATGAAACGAATGATGAACTTCATCATATATTTTATATTCATTGACGAAATGGAAAACCTTTGGTCGTAGTGGCGCCAACTGGTGGCATGAATTTTCATGAAAGCCTTCAAAAACTTTAACGTAACGGTTTGCGTTTGATTTGGTAAACAAAAGAAAAACGAAAACAGTAATAGATTCCGCTGGTGTAAACCGCTACGAAGCTGCTGTTCTAAAGTCTTCTGCTGGTCTATACTCGACTGTTATATTTGGGAGTCTTTGGTTTGGACATGAGTGATTTGTTTTTTGAGCTGGATATCTTTGGGACAGGTTTTCCTAGTGCGGATATCAGAAGGTCGCAATCTCATCTCAGCGATAATCCGTGTCAAAAACTTGTCAAAAAGTAGAGGTATTTTTTACAGATTGAGACTGAGATCGGACTGTGAACGCCCTTAAAATAACAAGAATTGTCCCTCAGTCCACAAAGGATTTATAAAACCTAGAAATTTTCAAATTTTTAAGGTTTGTGGAAGATAAACAAATGTTATTATTATTTCAATACAGACCATGTCAATTGGTTCTTTGCGACTTTGACTCTTGTTTCCCGATGCCTATTAATCAGTTCTTCGGTTTCAAGTATATAAATTAAATATTTAAGTATGTTTTTGCCAAAACTGTATAACCCTTAAGTCTTTACCAATCTATCTTAAGATGAAGGCTGATAAGGCGATCTTATCCAAGCAGAAACCACACGATAATGTTTATAAAAGATTGCTACGAGTATATGTAATGAATACCATATATTCTTGTAGTAGCACCACCATAACTATATATCACTAATATACCACTGGCTTTCAAAAGCGTAACCTATAAAAATAACATTCAAATTAAAACTGGTAGTAACCTGATCCGGGTTATGCCAAGAATTTACTCTTATTTGACAAATTTATAGAAAAAGCGTTATATTTACATAAAATATTAGTGTTGTTGTATATCTCTCGTATTTTATGTATTTTTGTGTTAAGTTCTTGTTTTAATTAGCATTAGAAATAAGTGTGTGAGCTTGTGTGTTATTTGTTTTCGTATTTTAGGACTAGGTATGCCCTGTGTCTTTTCTTTGCTTCGAATAATTTATACCGGTAGGGCCTTCCGAAATTGATAGGTAGGTATAACAGATTTCTTATTGAGTAGACTAGCTGAATTCTGAAAACTAATAATTATTCAGTTCTGGTGACTGTGGGATTATATGGGACAATGACACAAGTAGTCTGTAGTTTTCAAATACGGTGAGACAATAATAATTTAAAAAAATATCGTCATTTTAAAGCACCTGCTTTCTTTCAGGACGTTCGGTGGTGAATGTGTGCGTGCCACTAATGGCTTCTAGTAGCAGTATTTAAAAGGCTGTATTATTATTTCTTACAGTTTTACGACTTTTATCGTTGTTTTCGAAAGGCGGACATATTAAATTTGTCATGTTGTATTAAAATTTAATTAATAATGATAGTATGATTGCCATTTGGAGTTAAATTACCGATAAAAAGCATGTTTAATGTGCTGGAGGAATAACTTAATATTTTAGAGACCACAAGTAGGGATATTATGTCCAATTTATCTTGAGACATCGTAGAATTTGAAACTACGTTTAAAACGTATTGAATTTGACAGACGTTTGACGTTTTCCTTAGCAAGTAGCGCCATCATGAAAGGTCAAGTTAAGTTGGACATAAAAAGTTTTTGTAATTTCTGTATTATGATCCTAATCATTTAATTTCGTAATCAGTAGGTGTGCGCTGGCAGCCATTTTATGATATGGTGACGTGTTTATTGTTTGAAATGTGGTTTCTAATTTGTGCGAATTTTAATTGGCTGATTGATTTTATTATCTTTATAAAATTATGCGGAGTTGGAACCTTTAAGCCTTTATTTGTGTTGTAGAAATATTTCGTAAGAAAAGATTTCAAAAAATATTTTGCTGGCGAGAAACATAAACACAACAGTCTTGTGTCATGTTCAGCGAATCAAAAACTAAGCATGAATATTCAAACAATTTGTTAAAATACTTTTAACAACCAATTAAAACTCCTAACAACAATCTACATACAAATACGAGCATTACATATGGGTACCGCCACAATTTTAATAGCAATTACCCACGATTCATTGTATAAATATTTCACAATACTGTATTGAATATCGGCCAAAAATCCAATTGGTAGACCTCAGGTGACCCGGATGACCTCAGGTCGTGACCTCCGCAGTATTAATTACGTCGCGTGCCATTTCCAATGTTTCTGCGCTTGCGCAATGACGTCACATCCGTATAGAGAGGTGATGGGCTGTTTGAGTTTAAATTAGGAATATAAATGTTATTGGTTGGAGGTTTATTGAAAGCTGTTTCTTTGGGATGGTATGATGCATCGTTAGTGTGGTGTGAAGGTCCTCGTTTGATTCTATCATAGAGTGGAGTTTTACTTCTGCTGTTAAAACTTCACCTCTTAGCTTTTTTTCTCTTCTCTTCCCTTTTTTTCCAAATAATGATTGTTTTTTTTAATGTTATTTTCAAAAGGAGTACGTTTTTTTGACATGAAAGCAAGTCATATTTGATGTATAAGAAAATTTTCTTTTGATGGAGTTGCTTGATAATTGTTGAACTGGGTTGACCAGCCGTGCGATTCTGTAACCATCTCACCGTGACAAGTTTGGTGAAGTGAGCGTGGAGTGAGTCGTCAATAGTGTCAATCCCTAGCATCAGCATGACTCACAGCTCACTCTAAGCTCACTTCAGCTTAGTTATCACGGTGAGATTTTTCCAGAATCGACTGGCTGCTATATTTTTAAGATTCCTGGTAACCTGTTACCCGATTGCTGATATTATTCAACTATGCACTGTTTCCTGCCAGCGTAGAATGTTAAAGTATTGATGTCTAGATCCGCATCAGCAAGTTCAGCAAGTTGACATCAATTTATGGTGTAAAGTTCTCTCTAAACCTGGTATAGAGCCAGTGAAAAAGGGCGATTTGATTTTTATACCGGATCGTCTACTGCATTGCTAGTCACAAGTTATTGCATGCTCCAACCTAACTGCAGAGTATTCCTGCACTTCGAGTCCCGCGTGGCGTTGGCTCGTGGACTTCGTGACCACCGTCGCCTGTGTCCAGGAAACAACGATCGAAATCCATTTTTTTCTTGTTAACACTTAAGCGCCTGACCTTATTCATCTCGGGACAACTTTGGTAATATATTTTATAATTTATTTATTTTTAATATCTGTTCTAATGAGCCTAAAATCTGATTGCAATCAGGCTAAAATTTGCGGTATTCATTTTAAAATTGTATCCTAAAAAAATATTCTGAATTTGATAAACTTTCCTAATTCCTCTTTTTTCCTAATATTTTTCTACCAACAATTGTCAAGTAACAGACTTCTTTTTTTTAATTAGATTTCTTTTATACGTATTATATCGAAATTGATTTACAAAAATTATACGTTTTATATTTAATGTGGTGTTCATTTTATTTTCGGCACAGAATGATTGAAGATCTACATTATGAAAGTCTTGGCAGGTTCGAGGCTATTGTAGCTATGTATATTGTTTGTAATTTAGTTAGATATAACTCTTGAAATAAAAAATAAAAAATGTGCAAAAAACAGATTGTTTTAACTATCAAAACAATCTGTTCTAACTATCTTGAAACTTGATTTGGCTGTAATTTAGATAATTTCGGTAGTTTAGTTTTATTTAGAGAATTTGAAACTGAATAATACGAACCTTCTTGAACAAGACTGCACCAATCAAACCACAAACATATCGCACAGAGCTCCCATAATTCCTATTCCTCATATAATTTCATATGATTATCAATTTGCCGGGCTGCCACAGTCACGCGACTATATCATAAACACTGCGACGGTTATTAGCTGTAACGGTTATATTGAAAACTGTTTATTAAACGTTTTCGTTGATAAAAGGCGGTATCTTGTAGACTGCTTTTGATATGACACGGTGTTAGCATGCGTGTGGTTCTGGTGGTGTGTCTGATGGACATGCAAGGGTAGTGTTTGTTATACCGGGGTCGCATTAGCGGCATCGTCTATCTTCACGAACCTTCGCGTTAAGATACGATACACGCAGATGTGAACAACCACGGTAGGTTATCGCATTATCGCAGCTAGAGTAACCATTTCGAAATTTTAAAGGTACTGACAAAAACTGTTCATTTGCAAAAAATAGGACATTCATTTTTTAATCTGTCTATTTCAATAAAAGCTTAAATAAAAGCTTATTATTATTATTATTAATAGTCCTTTAAGTTTCATGTTAAAAAAAAACCCTTAAAGTATGTCGAAAAGTCCGGACAACAAGGCCGAGCAATGCCCGGTCAGGGGCCCTAAATTTCGGACTTTTCCGGGCAATGGACGGATGCTAAGTCTAATAGTAGCGACTGATCGGCTGCTCGGTATAATATCACGGATGGCGATTCATCAAAGAATTACGGAGCCGCTAATGTGACCACTGTATGAGTATTAACACGAAACCTTTTTAGCGAGCAAAACATACGAAGCATCACTCTTGCCTTCCGTTATTGACGCCATGGCGCAGGCCAAAAGTTAAGAGGTATTCCACTCAGAGCGGCAATATCGTGATGACGTAGTGCTTGAATGTGTGGCGGCATCTACATTGCCGCATCACACTGACGTCACGCAAAATACAGCATCGCGCAAGCAGAGTTTACCGCGCAACGTCCCGACATCAATTTTAGGGTACTAGTCACAACATCCGTCTGGTCGAAGGGTCCTCCCTTTTCTAGGAATGACCTTTACACCCTGTTCCTCATATCTCAATAAATGTAATAATTTAAGTGTTGTCAAACGCAGTAGGGTTGGTTTTCATCGGCAGGGTGTTAATACTGACGTGCATTTTAATGATATTTCAGTGTTGTAAAACGAATGACTAGAAATCTATAAGTAGGTAACTCTAAATAAATGAAATCGCGGAAAAACAGAAATCTTACACCGTTTATGCGAAAGGAAGTGGCAGACAGTGGTTTGACACTGATTGATATATGAATACGCTTGTATTTAAAATCCACCAAGAAATCTCGTAAATTACCTGAACTAAATCACCCTTTTCCGAAATAAAAATGGTGCGTCGAGTCTTGTTGTTTGTCTATATCAGATTGTCTATTCTCTAAGCACGAAATATCTAGTTCCTGTCGAAGTTACGGGCGTTTTGATTTCCGTATAATTTTCGGATGATTACATCCGAAGGTGATACGGAGAGCGAAACGCCCGTAATATTACCTAATATTAATTAGGTCGGGCCCCGAACCAAGAATTAATGACAAGACTGGACTATTGTCCTTACTGCCGATGTATTTCTGCTCACCCTAAAAAAATAATTGATCGGGAGTAGGATTAATTCCAAAGTATTATCTACTTTCGGAGGGGCCCGAATCTTCGTTGACGGAATTAGAGAGAAGGCCACCTGGAGTCTACCTCAGTAACCAACCGATACTGTCCTTTTCACAGATTCTCTGACGATGAAAACATACTAAATCAACGCCTCCAACTCATAAATTAATGATATATAAAAAAAATACTAGATTTTGATTAGCAAAACGTCTCCAAATAGGAGTTATGGCTTATTGCGTCTGCAGTTAGTACTGTTAGCGTCGCGGGTCGCGTGTGATGTGAGCGGCGCGCCTTGACCCGCACTACGAGCAGGCACATCTCCGCGCAAGGATGTAGTTGGCTGGATGTACAATATATATAAATGTCAATATTTTGATTTGGAAGAATGTGTCCATGAAGTTTCTTGCCCGTTCCTCTCCATAAGAACCTAGTGGTTTGGAATCAACATAAGCGGCGAATACATCACTCACGACGATATAAATGGTAGTCATGCCTGAGACTATGGAGGACCTCAGTAATTATAATGGGCATAAGCTCGATGACCTCAGTGGCGCTTCTGAAAGAGTGGGTCTTAAAATGTACATGGACAATCCAAAGGTCATGTCAAATGCCCATGTAACACCCACTCTCATGAAGATCGGAGACGCTCGAGGTGATGGACGAGTATGTGTATACCTAGGACAAACTGTCCAGTTAGGTGGGTCCAACTTCGAGAAAGAGGTCAATCGTCGAATCTGAAACGGCTACGTAACGTTTGGGAAGCTACGTAATATCTTCTAATCTCACATACCGCAGTGTCTGAAGACGAACGTCTTTGACCAGTGCGTGTTGCCAGTAATATGTCTACGGCACTGAAACGTGGTCGCACACAATGGGCCTTATTGTAAGGCTAAAAATTACAAAAAGAGCAATGGAGATGGCTATGTTTGGAGTTTCCCTAAGTGATCGAATAAGAAATGAAGAATTCTGCAGGAGAACCAAGGTAACTGACATAGCCTGAAGAATTGCCAAACTGTTGTAGTAAGTAAGTTCTAGCGTTATCCGCTGGAAGCGAGAAGCACAGAACCGGTCGAAGTGTCGGTGCTTGGGGGAGGCCTACGTCCAGCAATGGACGTCTCTCAGCTGAAATGATGATAATGATGATGTTTTGGAATGGGCAAGTAGCTTCGTTTTTCTGAGTGACCGACTCCTTGACTATCCAAAAGTGCCTGTAAGTAATTGGCTTGATTGAAATAAATGCATTGAGTTTGAGTTTATACCACTTGATGACAACTGGAGATAGAATACATTATTTAAAAGAGTGATCTCTCCCATTTTTGCAATCAACTGCGACAGAGAAACAGTTAAAGACGATTTTCGTTTTGACCTTACAGCAATAGCCAATGGCTGAAGGAGATCTGATAGTAAGTATATGCCGGGGGCAGTTATAATGTAATATATAATAATTTATTTATTTCTCTCAAAAAGGTACAGTTTTGATCCTAACGTCAAGTTACATTTTTAGTTCATCCTTTGTGAGAGCTGGAGTCTATACTGGGTTCGGGACCTGTATTTCAGATATAAACATATTAAATATTACAGTTATAACATATCTTTACTAGTTGAGGCTGTGTTGATATTACCTCCAGTTCTAGATAAGGCCCCATGATACAGCAGTATAAAGAAGCTGACTGTAAAACATAACATACCTGTACCATAACACACCCGTCTTCCAAAAGTCTCTTAGTTTCCGTCGTCAAAATACTGAGTGGTAGTTCCGGGATCTTTAATGCCACATCTAGTTCCCTGCATCTATGTCACAAACGATACCTAACGCAAGTTGAAACCACTTGTGTAACAGTAGTAAAGTGTGTGCACAATAACCATGTTATAGGTCATTTTGTGTAGATGAATACGTAATTAGGAGCCGACCTAGCCTAGCCCACGACTGGCAAACGTCCTACTGTGTTTTTAATGAGCATATTTTACGTATATTTCAAACGGTTTGGCTGTGATTTACGTTGTTTCAAGCTACTGAATTGGGTCGTATTATTTTGCTGTGACTTTAATTCACAAGACCGCAGCAGTTTTCTTAATTATGTAAACAATTTCGTAGCTGACTACCTAACCAAATTTACTTCCATTTTTTAAATTCATTCCCGCCCTAGAGAGAGAAACAGTTACTATGAGTCTTTCCCACCCAAAGGTGGAAAGCGGCGTCTTCCACCCGCTAACAAACACTACTTTCCGAGTATGAGAAATTAAACATTATTTTAGGTTTTGATATCCCAATTCTTGAGGAAGGCTATAGACTAAACCTAACATTAGCTTAAACATCATGCTAGGATCTGGGATTCCCAGTCGTATAATTGAAATTTTGTTGTCATATTTTTCAGTTACGAAAAGATCATCTTATAATTGCTTGTGGTAAAAGATTCATTTTTTCATATGAATGATCTATACAGGGATAGAACTTGCGACCCGTGCTGCGAATGTAAAGAGTGATTTATGGAATTCGAGATATTTTCGCCAATTTTTTTTTAATATTTAGCTCTAGTCATAGTAGATGTATTTTAATATACAGACCATACTTTAGTAATAAGAAGAGATAAGAGTAGCTCTCAAATGAGTGGTTTATAATATGAGCCTTGAGTGTACGTACCTAAACCATATCTAAGCCAAGAGCATGCTCTAAAAACACTTTATGATTCCAAGTTTATGATTTAGATAGTTAGCTCATATCGAATGGCTGACAATAAAATCTATTTGTCTGTGGATCAATTTTATGATAGATGTCTGTAGATAAACTTCAAGTTTATTTTCGATGTCAATAGATTTGTAGTACAGGAATGCAGTAAAATGAGGCCATCTTTCATGATGCTGTATTAGTTATTGTGGTGTGTGACATTACTGTATTGTGCAGAAGTTTAACGATTTTCGTAGCAGTGCCCCTAACTAAGGCCAGGAAGTACACATATATTCAAAACTAGCTTCCACTCACGGCTTCGCCCGCCTGGTATGTCCATAAGTAGTCTTTGTCCTTCCCCAGAGTTCAAAGTATCCCCATTCCAAATTTCATCAAAATCAGTTTTAGCCATTTCGGAGATTAGCCGGTACAAACAGACAGACAAAAAAAATGTCATAAACACCGTACCGTATATAATTTCATATGCATTTAATTAAAAGCTATTATTTTGACATTACAAACAGACACTTCAATTTAGTTATTTGTATGGATTGTGCTTGATTCGTAATACGATAAACAATTTTATTTATTTGTATATAGATGAGTTGTCACAAGCAAGTGCCCTCAGTGCGCTCATAAAGCCGTCTGTAGTTAGTAGCCCGATTAAACAAACAGCTAATATGATGAGATTTGACAAAAGCTTCTCTAAGGCCTGACGCAATAAATGATGTTTTTCAGCCAATCAATCATAACAGTTAACATGAGATCGGTTAGTAGATTCATAGTCAATAGAAAAAAATAGTAATAACTCCAACTGATCGTAAACAACATATTATCTCCGCAGAAGTGACGTCACCAAAACAGACTGGTTAGTCTACATAATAAGGCGTTAATCACACTTTATGAATGAAATATGCGCTTTACATAAAAAAATAACACATTCAGTTAATCGAAAATCGTATTAATGGCAATGAATGCGCGGGCGCAAGGAATCTCGTATAACAGGCAGCCATTAACTTTCCCGCGACTGAAGACTTTTTACAGCAATATATACCAACTTTTTGCAGCAATATCACCGTATAAGTGAGCTATGTTTTAAAAATAATGAGTGTACACGGTGCGCGTGCGCCGCGGGGCGTTGAATTATGGAGACAACCGTCATAGATCACCCTGTAGGTACTTTCGTCTTTGTTACGCGAGGATAAACGCGTTTTTCTTTCATAATCAACAATTTATAGAGTATCAACGTTATTGGACAGTTTTTAAAGCGGCTTCTTAAAAACATAAACCTTTTTTTAAGGCTTTGTTTTATATTTATTTTTTGATATGTACCGTTTTAGGAAGTGTTGCAGCCTTCCTTGTTCGGTCATGGCTATTTTTACTTGTTTTTATGTTCAGTCTAATTATTCTTTACATAGTACGTATGGATGTAGGATTGATTGATTGACTGCCGCTACCGGGGCCAAGCACGCGTTTCCAAATGTTTAAGAATAATTTCAGATTTATAATACTCGTATAACTAGTTGTACCCATCACTTCGTTCGCGTGCATGTCGGAAAAGTAATTGGATTTATTAGGTTGTCCCATAAGTTCTTGCCATATTTTATTTTTGTTGAATTTTCTCGTATTTAAACTAAAGTGAATTCAAGAAAGTTCTAGATTTTTCTAGTAAGGATGAGTATCTTTTATGGTGAGGGTATAAATAGGCGCGGACGCAACGCAATAATTAGTCTTTAGTGAAAATGGATCAGCGTCAACTGCGAGCTATTATGCTATACGAGCATCGACTTAAAGTCTCTTCAACAGAAACGGCTAAAAAGATTAACACTGCATTTGGACCGGGTACTACTAGCGATCGGACTGTTCGTTTCTGGCACAAGCGTTTTGACACCGGTGATATAAGCTGCGAAGATCAACCTCGCCCAGGCCGACCCACCAGCTTTGATGAAGATGCTTTGCGTCACGAACTTGAGCTACATTCAGACTATAGTACGCGCGATTTAGAGAAGGCGCTTGGACAATCCCACACGACTATAGATCGTTATCTCAAATCGATTGGATATCGCAAAATGATGTCACGTTGGACACCTCATGCGTTAACGGACCATGATCGGGCCGTTCGTGTGGCCATTTGTCAAAGTTTGTTACTTCGTCCGCACAGACGAGACTTTCTCAAGGACATTATTATATGTGACGAGAGCTGGATACATTATGAAACTAACACGCGTCATGCCTATTAGATTCCTCGCGGAGAAAACCCACCAGCCCAGCCTACACTTAATGAACACGGTCGTAAGATTATGTTGTCTGTTTTCTGGGATTGGCAAGGAATGATTTTCTGGGAACTCCTCGAATCTCATCAGACTATTAACGCCAATCTGTATACGCAGCAGCTTCGCAAACTAACAGAGATGTTAAAAATTAAGCGGCCAAAACGACTTGGAGTCCAACTTTTGCATAACAACGCACGACCTCATTGCGCCAAGTTAACACATAAACAGCTGGAGGAGCTAGGATGGCTGACTGTTCCACATCCACTGTATAGCCCGGATCTTGCGCCTTCAGACTTTCATTTATTTCGAGCTCTTA
Organism: Eremobia ochroleuca; assembly: GCA_949629135.1. Classification (NCBI taxonomy): domain Eukaryota; kingdom Metazoa; phylum Arthropoda; class Insecta; order Lepidoptera; family Noctuidae; genus Eremobia; species Eremobia ochroleuca. Next base: position 19,271,817 of record OX451400.1, on the reverse strand, counting down.
AATTTCATTTACTAGGAAAAAAATTCGAAAGTTCTGGAAGTATTAAAATTGAACTTGAAAATTTTTTCGAGTCCCAGCCTGCCTCATTTTGGTAGAAGGGTATTCAAATTTTGCCCAGTAGATGGCTGACTGTTGTTGATAACGAAGGAGACTATATAATTGATTAAATGTATTTGTTATTAATAAAAAATATTAATAATAATTTGTCTTTTAACTGGCAATAATTTATGAGACAACCTAATAAAAGGTTTTAATTTTTTCCGGAACCCTATGTTTTTTTCTTTTTCTAAAATAAAAGTAGCCTAAGTTATTTATCATAACATCAGCTACCTGCCAGTGAAAGTTGCAATATTATAACATTGTTAAAAATGGTTTTTGTCAAAAGTACTATAAAGACTTTTATATGAATTTAGTAAAAAACTGTTATTTTGACATATCTCTTTTATTTATTTGTATTTGTATAGATTGTGCTTGATTCAGTTTGTACACGAGCAGTTGATAAAGTTGTTGCTGCCTAGATATTTTTCTGCTTCCTTTCCCGTTACGACAATCGGATATTGATAAAAAACTCAACAATGCAGACAAGCTGAATGAAAGCTTGTCCACTGATTACATTACATAACATGATTACAAGCTACCTTCCTTAACAACTTCAATGGAAGACTACATAAACAAGCTCACATACAGAATGAAGGCTTTGGCCAATGAACGAACCAGTCCCTTTAATTAGCCGTGCCGATGGCCAGAAAAAAACTTGGACTACAGACGCCAGCACATCAAGCTACTACAATCTGTCAAATTTCTTTAATAGATTTTCAACTTTATCGCTAAAGCATTAGGTTCAAGGTTGATTGGGAAGATTGACAGTTTAGGCTAGCTTGATGTGTTGGCGTCTGTACAAATACACTGGACATTCATTCTATTGAAGCTCAGAGCACAATCTATGGAATCAGTTGTAGACGTGCAAAAAATCTCCGAGTTTGTCATGAATATGTATTAGTTGTAACTGCTAATGTCCTCAGCACGCGACCTACCACAATGGTGCTAAGTATAGAATTCATAAAAAAAAATAAAATTGACTACATTTTCCTCTTACGACTTTTTGTTTTGGCTTAATTTTTGAAAAGCTGACGTGTACCTAATTGCTTTTACCATAACGCTTATTAAACAGCTGGTTTCCCATTCGGATTAAGCGAACTGCAATTTCGGTTTCCTGGCTTTTTTAAAAATGCTTTTCATACTGTTCTGTCTCAAATGTATTTTTAAACCAGAGAGTAGTTTGCAATTATATAGAGGCTTTTGTTACCTTTTGGTAGGAAAACGATTTCATGTAACTTAAGATACTGTAAATTATCACCAAAATTATACCGTTCTTTTTTATTTGAAGAAACAGAGAACAGGAAAGTTCAGGACAAAACAGTTTAGTCTACGTACCAATTCAGAGATTATTGTCTTATAAATCACGTCATTTTTGGCTTTTCTGGGCTCGTGGCTAAATAATAACAGCCGCACGGGTCGATCTTCAAGGTTAAGCCACAGAATACATAATAGTACTACGTACAGAACGGACACTCCCTTCCCCGTGCTTATACGAGTATCAGATACCGCACCTCACCCCGCACTTCGAGGTATTCGTCGCCGACTCTTTGGCAAGGGCTGTACTACTGACGCGAACACACAATTTTGCGATTTAAAAGTTTTTTTTGAGTTTTAATCACGATGGTTGGATATTGTACTTTAATTGGATGCTTATCTTCATCGAGCAATTAAGTAATATTTAGTAAGGTACGTTATTTTGTCATTGTTAAAATAAACCTCTCTTACATTATAACTATTATAATATTATTTTTATTCATTACGAACCCGACTATAATATACAACGTGTAACGTTAAATGCGCAAAACCTCAGACACCCCAACTGATTTTTAATTCAATTGACCTATTTCAGAGAGAAAATAAGTCATTAAAAAAATTGTAAAGGTTTTATGTGCTGTTTTAGTTTTACTGTCCATTCTGATCGTTTCATGCGTCTGCGACGACGCTTTATCGAGGGAGGAGTCGTCACCGGGCCGCTGCGCCGCGCTGACATTGGGTTGCGTGACCTATTAATAAATAGACACGGCAATGTTTTTATTGAAGATTTTTTGAAAAATGTGACCTATATTAAAAAGTGGTTCAATTAATTCTGCTCGTTATTCTGATCAAACTATTTTCAGGTTTTGCGCATTTAACGTTACACGTTGTATAAATAAATAAATTGAATGCTGTTCGTACAAGGTCACTTCATAATAATGCGTACGTTCGGGCAGTGCCGCCGTCGTCGTTCGGTTCGCCCAACACAAGTCGCTGCACTTTCCGTGTCATTTTTTACGCTACGCACAACAGCCAACCCTACTAAAGTTCACGCACACATTTGCACGTGTACAAACGTCATTTGGTTATGTAGTAGTAATAGGTAATTATTTTGCGAGCGTTGTATGAAGTGTCCGAGGTGTGGTTAAGCAACACTTGCCGAGGTCGGTCCGTGACCGATACCAAGACCCTCCGTGCTTCGGAAAGCACAAAAATCACGTTAGGTAAGGCGTTGGTCCCGGCTGTCATTTGCAGATCTTTAATAGTCGTTACGGGTAGTCAGAAGCCCAAAAGTCTGACCCAGTCTTGCCAACGGATATCGAGTTACACTGTAACTGGGTTGTGGAGGTTAGAAAACCACTCTGCTGCATCCAGTTAGACTGGGAGCCAACCCCAACATGTTTGGGATAAGACTAGGCAGATGATGACTGTCTTTCTGCCAATGAACATACCGCAACATAACCACTAAGTGCCGCACTGAGATATGAATTACGTCAGGTAAATATTTGAGATACGTATAGTATATTCGTATATTCGAATCATATTTTTCTGTAACCTACAGCGCTAAGTAGTTATTAGGTGTGAATCTTGAATTATAATTTATAATGATTTATTTCGCGACTGTTGGCGCGGGTTTTTGTTACGGCACTAAAGACGTAGTTATAACATTTAAATATTTAGATATATCTCACTTTTTAGAATATAATGTTATATAATTTTGTCAAAATTGCTGTATTTTTCCTTTTTGGTTTTCTGGTTTTATGGGAAGACTCAACTTAATGTCATTTCTATGACCTTTATTTTTTAAGATGTCTGAATAATTTTATTATATTTCGAATTCGCAAATTGCAATGTTGTTCTCATATTTTTACAATTTTTATGTTTCTGGACTGCCTCGTTGGTCTAGTGGCCGCAAGCGTTACTGCTGAGGATTAGGTCTTGTCCTGGGTTCGCTTCCCAGGTCGGGCAAAGTCTTATATGGTTTTCCCATCAGGAAATTCTTAGTAGCACTCCGGAGTGTGGATTTGTGCCCGGATGATAGCAATAGCATCGCCCCCTATTACTTGGGACTTCAAAATAGGTGGCGAAATAAATGTGGGTGTACTACAGGTACTCCTCTGCCGCATCCTTCGGGGGTTACAGGCGTTATGTTAGATGTTTCTACCTCCAGCATTGATAATATGGAGTACAAGTAAAGAAGAAAAAGCAAATCCAAGCAACCCTAAAGGATGAGGAAAGTAATATATAATAACGTAATGTTTAATAATGTACGTACACAAATATACTTTTTCTTTTTACTATTATAAATATAAAAATCCAGATATGAGTTCTACGACAGTGTCTGTTGTATAGGTACAATACCTATACAACAGACACTGTCATAGAACTCATGTCTGGATTCTAAATGGATCTGTGTTACTAGCTAGTTTTAAATACTTTAAATTGTAATCTGTGGAGAGCGTGGTGGGTGGCATAATTGTTTTAAAATGTAATATTTAAGATAACACGAGTATTACTATTTATTATTGTGCTACTGTTTGTTTTTTCCTTAAATAAATAAATAAAGTAGGTAAAGGCGGTTTTTACAACTTAATATGTTAGGGGCATTTGCAACCATGAGCTAAGTAGAGAAAGAACAAGGATCAAAATTTGCCCACGTCCTACAGCAAAGAAAAGTATCTAGAAATAATTATAAAAATTATTACGAAGATACTTCCGAACGCCGTCCTTACAGTCTAACGTAAAAAAAAACTTGCTATGAAAATTTGTTCAGGGGCGGTAATATGTACAAGAATATAGCTGCAATATTGACAAATACTTGTCCATCCTGACTTGTGATCAAGCTCAACTGAAAGTAAAAAGTATTTCTAAGAGGAACCTATTACTTTATGGTCGTCATAATATACAACGTGTAACGTTAAATGCGCAAAACCTGAAAATAGTTTGATGAGAATAACGAGCAGAATTCATTGAACCACTTTTTAATATAGGTCACATTTTTCAAAAAATCTTCATTAAAAACGTTGCCGTGTCTATTTATTAATAGGTCAAGCAAGCCAATGTCAGCGCGGCGCAGCGGCCCGGTGACGACTCCTCCCTTGGTAAAGCGTCGTCGCAGACGCAAGAAACGAGCAGAATGGCCAGTAAAACTAAAACAGCACATAAAACCTTTACAATTTTTTTAATGACTTATTTTCTCTCTGAAATAGGTCAATTGAATTAAAAATCAGTTGGGGTGTCTGAGGTTTTGCGCATTTAACGTTACACGTTGTATAATTCAAGAAAATATAGATTAGGTTGTTTCCCTCACTCTAGCTGCAAGTGTAATGAGAGATATGCCCAGGATTCGATAGCGGGACGGACGGGCAAGTCCGAAAAAAGAAATGCCCGTCCGTCACGGGGCAATGGGCATCGATATCGATCGATTGGCGTAGTCAGGACTAGATTTTTGTCACTTGTTCGATGAAGGAACTCCATAGCTGAAGTCAAGTCAAGATAGCCAAGTATTTTTCAATATTTTAACTATATCCTTGTGCATATTGTGTACAAACTGTATGCCCCTGAACGAATTTTTATAGCATTTTAGTATGCCATCTTTTTATACTCATTTTTATCTTTATTTTTAGGTACTTCTCTTTGCTGCAGGACGTGGGTTAATTTTGTATGGAACGTGATCCTTCTTCTTTACGACGACAGTTTCATCAATAGTTGTGATTTAGAAATCACAGACGCATAAGTGCCCAATAAACATCATAATTATGGCATATTAAACCGTTACAGCTTTAATAACTATATCTAATTAGAGTCAATTTTCTACAACAATAATGCTATCAAGATTCTTATTTGATATGTCTCATCACGTGTGTATGGCATACATATTTATATGAACAGCAATATGACGGTACAAAGTGACGTGGGAGTGGCGTCTGTTGGGCCATGGTCTGCCATAACGTGCTGGTTAATGGGTGTCGCGATCCCTTGTTCTTGGATTTAGGTGAAGTGGTTAGTTATGTGAGAACGTTCACGAGTAGGTTGCGTGAAGCAGTAAGGTCTTCAAGCTAATTTCATGTTATTCATTCTTCTGAATTTGTTTCGGTCTTTCTTCTCAGAGTCGTCGGAAAGGAAACAAGGACCTCATCTAGTTTTAAAACATAATATATTTTTGACGTGTAAATGTGGTTTTTGAACCGATTTACTCAAATAAGTAATCATTTATTATTGAATCTGCCAAAGACCGTTGTTGTGGCAGTTACCGGCAGATGACGTTTCTTTTTTTTCACACATGTGAAAATCCTCGTGCAGCGGACGTAGATAACTACACTATTAACTAGCTGTACAAGGATGTTTTGGCGCTTCGCCAGAATCGGAATTAACGTCGCCATCTTGGTTTTCGATACTTTTCACGAAACAGTTGCACAATTGTTTAACAACACCGCCATGCTGTGTACGTCACTCCAGCGGCTCCTTGTAGCAATGTATATGATTAGAACATAATTATAAAAACTGGAGCTCTGACATCTCCGGTGGACCAAGCCAATGCCTCCTAATCTATACTTATAGGTAGAACTGTATAGGTAGGACTATATAGGTAGGATACTGTAGAGGAAGCTACAGTATTGCCGAGTGTTTTAGGATATATTTTATGTTAAAAAAGAAATTCAGCGTGGATGAAGTCGCGGGCAGAATTTACTGTAATAATGTATTGCCAACTATCCTAGAGCTTCAGTACTCAAGTAGTATGTACCAGTTCCCCGGTTTTCTTTCTCTGCCCGTGTCGGATTGCCGTCCTATCTGACTATGAGAGTGTGGGAAGAGGGAGTGCACCTGTGTCTGCGCGCACACTTGTGCTCTGTAATATTTCCCGCGCCGAAGGCTGGTCCAAGATTGGTCGCCATGGCACAAATTCGTTCTGGAGAGCTTTATTTTATATATCAGTTCCACTTGAGCTATTTGGGCCCGTAATTTTTTTTAATAAATATTTTCTAAGTGTACACTGTGCGTAAGACTTTACTTTAATTTTATGTAAAATGCAAGAAAATCACACTTTTCCTCTCAAATATTTCTAGAACATTACACAAACGATATCTTGTTACGTCGTTCAACAAATATGACATTTGGCTTTGAACGCAAATTACTGGTTTCATGTAATTTGCGTCATTATATCTGTCGTATTTATGTAAAACACCTGACATTTTGTCTATTTTTTGTTGTTACAAATCCTTAGATTTATTAGTGAATTGATTGTTAGTGGCCGCACCTCTGTCGTGTATTTGCATGTCAATCTATCAATTATTATTATGGATTGGGTACAACAAAACTAGACAAGGTCCTTCTGGCTGGGAGGAAACCGCTTTTTTGATAATTAAGTTGATGTTTATAGTTTGGTGCAGCAATTTCAATTAGTCTCTATTAGTTGGCACATCAATTTGCATTGTTATGTAAACAATAGTTTGTAGTCAGGATTATTTCTCAGCACAGAGCAAAGTTGAATTCAGGCGTATCAGGGATATACTTCACGGTTGTATTCCTGAAGAGTTAGGCAGAGGTGTACCTGTAGTACACCCACATTGCGCCGACAGGTTCCCATGTAATAGGCGGTGAGTCTATTACCACCAACCGGGCACATATTTAAGCTCCGGGCTGCTACTGAGAAATTCCTGATGGAAAAACCCAATGAAACCTTACGCGACCTGGGTATCAAACCCAGGACCTCACTCTACTAGACCAACGAGGCAGTCTGTATTAATGATAGTCCTATATATTTCAGACCTGTACATACCGAATGGCTCAAACAGTATCCCCATGTAACAGAGGGCTGTGATAAGGCAGTTACTGTATGATTGCTATTTGAAACCATTATAAGCATTCATTAGTTGAATTTTACGACTCGTGCAGGCTGATTAGCGGTGATTATTAATTTATCTTTACTATATTGTGAGTTGGATAGTTATAGAGAGTAGCAACTTTATATTATCTGCTTATACCTAAGTTTCCACTGAAGTTCAATTCCCGTATTAAAAACCATTCAAATCTAGTCGCAATCTCATCTCAACTACAATCAATGTCAAGTACTTGGAAAAAATATAGGGACATTAAAGGTATTTTTGACAGACAGAGACAGGTTAGAATGCGAATTTTCGTAAACATACGGGAATTGCCACTCGGTAATGTTTACAGGAATGTTTCAGTTTTGTAGCTGTTACTATCAAAAATTTCATCTTGCTTCTTCTATGCTAAAAGGGGATATATTTAAAGAAAAACCAAAGTCGAGTGCATGAATAGTTTATTTTGTACGTCTCCGTGGAATGTATTCATTACAAACATTTGTTTACGAAATAAAAAAAAACACTCTACCTATATTTATATTTACAAAAAAAAAAAACACGTTTGTCAAACAAAGTATTACATTTGAGTATGAATGTGTAGATAATTTCACTACTTTGAGTAAATGGAAATGGAGATATATGAGAGAGTTTACATCAACAATATTGAGCAAAAATAGGAATGTTTGTGTCACAATCGAGTATATCCTATAGCTCTTATCATCTCTTCCTAAAATAGAAATGAAAAAGAAACAAAGAATTTTATAAAAAAAATAGGCAACACTCCAAAATCTAAAAGAGATAATAAGAGTCTTTTTTCACAAAATCAATATAAAAGTACAGTCGACAGTCGTGATTAAATAATAGAACTTAGCTACAGATATAGAATACGAAGACTTAGAAATATAAAAGGCTTCACAATGCACCCGAAGTTAACACTTTACAACCACAAACAACACTTTGAAATTCTACTACAAATAAATTATATTCAAACTTTTATACAAAAATATATAAGATTCTTTTATTAGTTATGGAATGTTGCAACACCCGGCTGTTTCCATTTTTCCAAAAAATAGTAATCATTATCTATAGTAGCCTAACTTATACTATACAAAGAATAATTTATTTATTTACATTCGTTTTGTACATAACCTTATACCGGGCTCGCTAAGTACCAATAACATTGTATTTACTAAACATTACTTATTATACGTATTTGGATAGACTCTTTCAAGCGATAACAAATCAAACAACATTCGAGTGTTTGAGCTTAAACAAAAATCACATTCCTCTATACTGGCCTTTGATTCATTCACTGACGTGTAATACAGTCTATAGTAACGGCACTAGGTGACGCGGCGTGTGACGTCAGACTTTGGTGGTGAGGTCCAGAGGGTGCAGCTTGATCCTCTTTATTTGTGAATATGACACGTCCTCCTCCTCGCTGGCGGACCCCGCGCCGCTGCCGGATTCCCCGTCATCATTGTCTGGCACTATAACTTCACTGTCGTCTGATCTTCGTCGCGCAGAACTCGACCTACCATCAGATTTAACTGATAAGTCCATGGGGTTTTCCTGCAGTGGAGATTCAGAGGTTCTCCTCTCAGCCGGAGGCGTTGGAACAAATTCCGCTTCTGAAATCACATCCTCCTGAGGAGTGGGCTGAGTAGACCGCTGTTGTTTTAAAATCTCATCCAGGAAGAAACGTTTCGACGACTCTGTCCGCTCATTGTGGTCGTCGATTCTTACGTCATTATTGTTCTCAGCAGCTTGCCTTAACGCTGCGTGGTCTAATAGATGTCTTGAGTATATTGGGTGGAAGCCTGGCGGGAACAGCAGCGGGTGGTTGTGGGCGAACGGGCTGAACGGCGGCGGGGGTAAGAAGGGCGAGTGGGGGAAGTGGGGCAAGGAGGCGATGTTGGCGAGGTGGAGGGGGACGTAGCTATCTCTAGGCGGCGTCAGCGGTCTGTCCGGCGGCCGCGATTGTGTAAGTCTGGATTTTTCGTCTAATTTTGGCGAAGACCCACTTTTATGTGAGTCTGGGGACGCGGAGCAAGGAGGCTTGTAGTCATCTAGGCCGAGGAGAGCGAGTTCTTCTTTTGACCTTGGTCTTGCGAGTCCTGGGAATAGGTGAGGTGGGAAGGGAGGCGCTAGCGGGTGGTGGGGTGAGGAAGGCACTCTTGGTGGCGACTGGGACTGTGCAGCTTGCTGTTGTTCTTGCAGGAGGCAGTGAATCTTAAACCAGTTGGAGCGGCGTCCGTACCGCGAGCCGGACTTGGACATGCCCACCATGAGGCACTTTCGCAACCGGCACGCCTTGCACGCCGTGCGGTTCTTCTTGTTGATTACGCATTCTCCGTTGTTCTTGCACTCCGTGATGGAGTTCAGATTGTTGTAGGAGCGGCCGAAGAAGGACTGGAAAGAGAGAGAAAAAACTAAATTAATTCATGTGAAATTTTTAATTAAATCAATATCCTAACTTCCTAGTTTTACAAGAACATACAACTAAGAAAATTATTTCCTGAAAAATTACAAATCTACAACCAAGACAAGGCAATATCCTTTAGAATAATTATTCGCTGTAATATCTACGAAATATGACCAAGGCGCACTCTCTCTTAGAGCTGATATTTAGCACTCTACGATGTAACAACACATTTCACACTCCCGACATCATAATGAACAACGATCAATTAGCAATTGTTTGTCATATTGTTAATTAACCGCCCGTAAATAACTGTCAGCTCTAAAAGCAATTGCTTTATTTAATTAAAAATCAGCAAAACGGGTAGCTACCGGTTGCATGCATATGCGTAGTACTCAATTGAATATGTATAATTGATATGATGGCCGAGAATTATGGTCCAGGCCGAGAATAAAATTGAAAATGAGAGGTCGTAGGTTGCTCCTAGCTTACGTTGCTAATTAAAATGACAACGTTATTAATAAATATCACGTTATATGATGCTCATTATTGGTGGAATGTATGGCTGTAGTGTATGTTTTCCTGGGTGAATGGATTGGAGAACTATAGTCTTGTTTATGGTATTTTGAACTATGGTTTGTTCTTTTCAGTTTTGAATGTGACATAGCTTTTTTTTAACCACAAACACTTGATTCATAAGTTGTACTAACATTCTATGGATTTTAAGGTCTGAATTTACAACTTTTTATTATATTTTATTTATTTTATAGTGATAAGCTGTACTGTACTATTTGAATGAAACTTTTTGGTTTTTACTGTGGGTCTTTAAATATTAATTTGTCTTTTGATTAGCAATATCATGTGAAAATCTATTTTCCCAAAGAGTGTCAGAGGTCAGATGAGAGTCAGTAAGAAACCCGTCGTGTCACTATTAAAACAACCGCTGAAGTTTTACCCGTTCTTTAACGTGCTAAGATGACATACAACAATATTTCCTTTCAAGTTCCAATAAATGAGTTTACAAGACTCACTATCAAGACAACTCGGTAAAGTTTGACCTAAACCCGCAGTTACACGGCCGGTTAGCGCCCGCGAGACCGCGTAACTCCGATAGTGAAAACATCGCCTTACAAATGTCGTGTTCATGGTTTAAGACGTCACTTCCGGTCTCCGGTGGATATGGGCCGGTTCGGTCCCGGTCTGCTACACGCATTTAACTATGGTTTTGTTTTCATTTGACCTTGATTTTTCGGCGAATTTCTTACGTAAGTGTGGTCTATTGTTTTAGTTTTTTCGAGATGAGTATTTGATTGTTGAGATTTTAAGTGCTCGATTTATTTGATTGTAATCGTTATTGCACTTGATACTGTTTTGTATTACGAGATTTAAAGTATCTACAATGTTACGATCTATTCAGTTATTGCAGTTTTTACACTTTTTATTAGGTACGTATCTGGGTATTCTTATTGGTTTTGCGGTCTTGTAGGGGAAAACCTCGTTCCAATTTCAAAAAGCTGGGAAAAGCGTGTTTAAATCCTTCTACAAAACAATCTTATATGTAAATTTACAATATTTATATTATATTGAGCAAATGAGCTGTGGGCATTTAACCGCTACTTGGAGCCCTGACACAGCTAGAAGGCGTCGCAGCAGACGCCGTAGAAGATGATGGGACGAGCTGGAGAAAACAAACGACCAGTGGTCCACTTTAGCCCTGGATCGAAAGAGCTGGAAGTCATGGGGAGAGGTCTTTCCCCAGTACGATGATGCAGGCTAACAGTAAACAAGCAGTAAGCCTCAACCACAAATAAGTGCACAGTAACATGAAAAACGAGCGTTAACTAAACATACACGCGTTAACATTACCAAAATGGTTGCAAAACGCCACACCGTCGCATGAATGACAATCAACTGCCACCTGCTACTAACGCCATGTCGTTTCGATAAGTGGGACAGTCCCGAAATGGGTGGAGGAAAATACCTGGTTAGGTATGTATTTTTTTTAAGATTTGTTTATTGAACTCCATGATTACTTTATGATTTTTATGTACTTTACAATTGTGATAAATAAATTTGTTAAATGTATATAAAAAAAGAGAGAAAATAATCAAAGGGAATCAAAGAAATCGTTCGCATCGCTGTCAGCCGGTCCAATTTTGTTAGTTGTACATTGTAAATTTTAATATTTATTCTTGAACAAACACAATGTAGCACAGGGTAAAATACTCGTATGTTTTCTGTTTGAATCAACTAATTCAAATTAAGGCCCATAAATAAGAATTCAATGTCTGTTAACAACACTAAACATTCTTGAAAATATTGGAAACAATTTCAAAATTGATTGGTTAACTTCGGTAAATGCATCAGTAAAATAATTTATTTTCAGTCTTTAAGTTTCATATTTAAATCCTCACGTAATTTCTGAGTTGGCCTTGTAATTGCGAAACTAGACATACTCATTCTGAAAAATTGACAGTTGAATATGCTAAGAAGTGTAAAGAGTATTATTATTTCTTATGAAATATTACGTTCTTCAACATTTGACCAAGAAATTACACAGCTTATGTCTTCAATTTAAAATAAAAGAATAAATTGACCTAAAACTTGGAAACAAAATACCAAGAAAATATGTGTAAAAAATGGTAAAAAAATGCTGATAAGTTATGGGAAATCCCGGTATGGTGACCCTAGCATTGACCAATTGCAGGATCACGTCATAGATGAAGAATTTAAACTGAAACAATGCCATCTTTGAACGTGCTGCGTGCGTGATGCGAATTATACTCCGCGCGCGCGGCGTTATTCGACACAACATTATCCCAAAGGAAATTATCCCTTATTTTTGTGCATATAAGTGTGATTTCAGCTTGGCAGTCGAAGCTTTATTTTGGTGATGACATCGCTAATTTAAAAGAAAAGATAATAATAAATACTTATAAGTACTTTGTGTGATATTGTTATACAATGCTGGCATTTATTCGTATTTTCTGTATTTGGTATGGCTTCGACACATTAGGTAACGAACCAGTAAATGTATTTAGCCCTATATGCCTAATTCAAATGCAGTCCTACCTTTGTTTTTATACTGAAACAGTATTCGAACATTTGTAGCTAAGTCCAGCAAAGGACAGTCGCACACAGCTGCAGCCGACAATCCCCCATGCCAACATATTTAAATCGTTTAAAGTAATTAAAGTGTCGTCCAATGATTTAATATGATATTTTAATTAATTGAGTAGATAAAAGCGAAGGGAATCGCAGCCGTCGCATGCGTTATATTAATTGCATCATATGTTTTATTCTAAGGTACAGGCCGCTATACAAATGTTTCGAAGATTTTTTGCATTGGTTTTTTTGTGGTGGTTGTTTGGCACTTGAAAGATCTTTGTTCCGACCTGAACAAAGAGTGGCATTTAAAATAATTATTGAGTTAGTAAATAACAATAATTGTTGTTAATAGCCACTTTAATAGTAGGTACCTATCCGTAGTATTAAAAAAAGGTGATTTTAATGTTCTTGGACTCATTCAATTATATTAATTATCAATTAAAAATTACATTGGTTGCGCGCCAGATGTTGTTTTTACAAAAATATTAAAGTACTTATAAACTTGATATGGCTATAAACCTGAAAAAACGCGTTTTTCTATAACAATATTAATTGCTGCAAGTAAATTTTTAAGACATTTAGAAGTCAAGTCAGACGTTTTACTCCAAATATTGTTTTTATTGAAAGTAATTTAATGAAAAAAAAGGTTGACCGTACTATGGAAACAAAAAAAAAAAAGAAGGCCTTTAATCCAAAAACAATAGCAGCACATTATAGCCCCGCAAGCCACCGGGCACCGTTGTGCATGTCACAGTACCTGTAGTTAATAATCAGTATGTGCATAAATTGGCTGCGTTGCGCAAGAGTCGCGGGCGGCGCCGGGCGACGGGCGAAGTTACGAGCGACCTGGCCGCAGCCACCTATGACCTGCGCGCGCGCCGCAACCTACAGGTGGGGGGATTGATGATAAGGGTGGGTGCTGATGGCTCAGGATTTATGGTTAATGTTTTTTTGATATGTCGTGCTTTGATGTGTGGTGCTTTGAAAACAGTACCTACATAAAAACGTTTTTGGAAAATTGTTTGTGGAAAAACAGTCATAGTTTCAGTGGATCTAAATAAGATACCATACTAAACCCTTGAAAGTATAAACGAATTTAATTTACTGTTTTAGGATTAGTATAATGGATTTTCCAGTTATGATTTAGAATTCATCAAATGTGTACATACACCATTTCAAACAACCATGTTGCTACAAACATATAACTTCTAAGTATAAAACAAAACAGTGCAGAAAGTTCTCTCAACAAAAAAACAATATATTTCAGTTCCTAGTCCGCAATTGTACACTAAGCGCTAGCTCGCGGTCATAAAAGCAAAGGATGCGCGGGCGCATCGCTGGCGAGAGGTGAACGTAAGAGAACAATAAATTATCCGTTGCTAGGCGACGCGGGCGACTGACGAAACGTGAACACTATTGTTTTTGTTAGACCTTTGATTTAGTTAAGGATTTTACAAGGAATCGTGTTCAGGAATTTAACTAAAAAGTTAGGTAATGATTTTGGATAGATTTATTAAGTAAAGTAGGTATTACTACTGTGTGTATTGTGGCTATAAACTTTATTCGTGGTAATATAATACATTATGTAAGCACTATTAAATACACAAGTTATTGTTAATGTCGGCTTACATCACTAGATGGCGTTACTTCTTCTAATATTGAAACTCGTTGCTAAGCAGCACTCTTTCAGTAAAGTTTATTTCGTTGTGCCATTTCGGTACCTAAAGGGGTTCTTTATTTATATGTATTAGACTGTAATCGTTAATTCTGTTTAGGGTAATTTTGCAATGTAGGTTTAAATAATTCTATACTTAGGTATTTAATCAACGTTCCGTTTATGTTGAGAATATCAACGTGTATTAGAGCGACCCACACTAAAATTTTTATGGTTTGCTTATTATTTATGGACCATTCGGTGATAAGATTTAATGGATCAATAATGACGCTGTTGAAGGACAGTTATTTCACGCTCTTTAACCCTTTGTATAACGATCATACGAGCTATTTTCAGACCATCATGTCAAGACCTGTCATCATCTGCTTGCCTTTTCCCAACTTAGTTGGGGTCGACTTCCAGTCTAAGCGGATGCAGCTGAATACCAGTATTTTACATGGAGCGACTGCACATCTGACCTCCACAACCCAGTTACTGGGTAATTACGATACCCCTTGGTAAGACTGGCTGTCAGGCTTCGACTACCCGTAACGACTGTCAGATCCACGAATGACAGCCGGGACCAACGGCTTAACGTGCTTTTTCTGAAGCACGAAGGGGTCTCGGTATGTAAAGATGGTCACCCATCCACGGACCAACCGCGGCAAGCGTAGCTTAGCCTGATCAATCGAGCCGTGCGGCTGTCATTACTAGCCACGGGCCTCTCCATCATGACAAGACATGTATCATCACAAGTGTTTATCAAATTTTGTTTAAAAGTTGCGGCAAGATCTGTCTGTCATACCTACTGGGAGAAATGTATTGTCGTATGCATCATAATGACGTGACGTGACAACATCTGGTTGGGGCTGGTGGAAAAACTTTACTATTATCACACCAGAAACTACATAACAAAAAAAAAAAAAATACGATTATCCTAACAACACAACATGCAATGGGCGGCCTTATCGCTTTCTGCGATCTCTTCCAGGCAACCTTGGAATAGACAGAGATTGCGTGGATTATTATGATTAACTATACCTACAAAATTCTCCTATATTAGAAACCGTAACAGAAGCTGGGACTAAAATCCCCACCACCGCGGGTGTTTTAATAACCCATTAATATACCTAACAAACTTAAATTCCCTCAAACGACACGGTGGTGCCGCGAAAATTTATAGTATCATACCCATAACCCATGAAATACGGCCCTATGTGCACTAAAACTGGTCTTTTAGCCCTCATCGCAACAAAATGTGGCGCCATAACTTTGTAGTGGCGCTTTATGGTGTATTAATAGGTGATGGACCCCACAGGTTTATGGGGATTACTTTGTACGTCATTGTAAGTATATAACGTATGGAAAGAAGTTATGGACCGGTAGACTGTCGAGAGAAAGAATGGTGGTTTTACTCGTATATGAACTTAATTTTTGGATTTGATTTGTCTATGGCTTTTTGTGACAAGTGTCAGAAGAGTTTCTGTTAGGCTAATTGCTTATAACGGAAGGTGGACGTTGAAAGATGTTTAGACATCTTGTTCATCAAAAACCGTTGAAAGAGTGTTCGAACTATTGGTCGATCTTGGTTTGATTACTAAGAGTGATTCAGTGTTTCAATTTTCAATATCAATCTTTTAATATGTCATTAAGACTAGACTAGACAAGCGACAGACAAAGTGGTCTATCTTAACTAATCCACCCATTGTTAGGTTATCAAGGAAAACTTTAAAATAAACTACCGTCTCATCACAATGCAAATCATAATTTAACACATGATTCATTTTGTTATATTGATTTTCGATGCGATTTTTTATCGATAAGTGTGACAAATCGAGTGAAGACCCTGTGTGGACTTTCCAAATGAACCGCTGGCAACATCACGCACGCGAAACAAGCGTGAGAACGAGCAGATAACATTAACAACATCAAATTTTGACCTTTCTCCTACTGTGGTGACCCGTACCAATACCATTTTGCACTCCTTCAACTTCAAGATCATCAATAAAGAACCTTAACCCAACTTGACAAGCCTTAAAATTGATTGCCGCGGGGTTTTTTCGATGGTAAAGTGATGTTGGCTCAAAACGCGAGCGCATGTCATCCCGCGTTTGCGTTCGGAAGCACTGACCTGCACCGCACGGCGATGTTTTGATTGGCTCTGACATTCAAATACAATCGATTATTCGTTTAATTTGAATCGATACCGCTCGTGATTTGCTCGTCGGGGAAATCGATGTTCACATTCGAAATTGGAACATTTTATTTTTTTATTCAAATGATAATCTACTATGATGATACACTTCTCAGAATTCGAATTGAGAATACAGTCGTTTGAGAGTTATAAATGTTGCCAGGATGAAATAAATAGGATGTGTGAGTTAAGCTGACCAATATTAATTCACCTGTTAACATTTAATTACTGACCTATCAATTTACGTTAGGAGTTACACAATAGCAGACGTTATTAACAACAATAGATCCTTGAACCCGGCACAAACGTATAAATTATGCAACAATACTAATCGTACAACATGTCCGACGGACGCCGCTGCAGATTTCGTGACGGGAATAAAAATTATTGCCATGCTCCAATAAGTTGATCGGTGTGCCAACTGCGTTGCGTCCGTTGACAATTTCGACACGAAACCTCTCTAAAACAATGACAATCATTAACCGGCCTGCCAATCAATTGTCGACTAGAAATTAATGATTTAAAATTCAAATTCGCGTGACTAATCTCCGCCAATCGATACAAATAAAACAAGATCGTACACGCAAAAGTGAGTAAGTGCAAATTTGAATCGATTGCGGGCGCTGCGGAATCGAGACGAATCGATTCACCCCGTGAATTGTATTGCAAAGTGAATAGGCGGTGTGTCGCTACTGTGACGGCCGTTGCGGCAAATGAACCGTTTTATATTGATCTCGTTTTTAATTGATACCTTGTCGGTGCAAGGTTATATACTAAACAAATATTGATAATGTCATTACTGTAATATTATTTAAAGTACTTAGAAGTTGAAACTATAGCTCTGGATCCTCGAGTCAAAGAGTTATGCACCCTTAAATTGAAGACTCTTCAGTAACTTGTATTTGTTTTTCACAATATGAATCTCATGTCAAGCAAGGCTGTATCCCATTAGGAAGTAGAAGGAATACGCAAATGAGCATATACCCAAGTAGGTACTTATTATTTACATTAACGACTTGCGATTACCGTACATAAAAGTCACATGCCTGATCAAGCAATACTTTTTTACAGATCCCGCGCCAAGCGAATCCAATTAAAGCCTAACCAGCACTTACTCGAACATCTAATTGAAAACTAATTAACTCAATATAGGTCATTATCAATTTAAATATAATTAAACATATAGAAGCATTAAAGCCAATTAAAATAGTCCTATTAATTAGCCGACGAGGCTATTAAGGTTTATTCTTTTCGCTTAAGGTTTCACGTTGACAAATTACGCGCGCGGTGCCTTTCATGGCGAGTTCGTGGCGAGAGGGCAATTGTCTCCGTACAATACGATTACACACACAGATAATTCTAGAAAAACCTTTAAAAGCAAATTAGAGAATGATTTATTACTGAACGGGTTACGAAATGTAACTGAGCGGTGCCGTTTAGGGTCTGTGTAGATGGTTCGGTTTTTGGCAGTGGTGTGGTCTAAATATTGGTAAAATTTAAAGTTTTTTTTTTTAAACCTGAAAATGTTATAATTGGATGCTTATGGTTTTTAGAAAAACTTCTATTTCTAAACATGGCAGCTAAAAGCACAACAAACTGTTTAAGAGCTGCTACACAATGCCGTTGTAACTGTTTGCCATTTATACATAGGTGTTCCCCACTTTTCAAGAGTCATGGATATTTTTCTTTTAGTCAGACCAGACAGGCTGATGATACCTAACCCATTATTGCATCACACTATTCCACTAGCCAGAACCTCGCTATAGACGCGTCCTAACCGTCAAATATCTTTTCCGCCAGTGTTTCCCGATCGCGTGCCGTACCGCAATTTAAATGTGCTCCAAATTTGAAAATAATTCGTTTCGCCCCGATGACGCGCGGCCGTGCGAATTAGAACGTTTATTGGATGAGCATTTGACAGTGACAGCTTTGTTCTAATGTTTGACAATTATATTTTTATTATCTGTAGGGTTCCCCGCTCATTCAACTTACCTACATTGGCTTTTAAAGAAAGTTGTAGGGTTTTGCTGTAAAATAATCTAAATTAGCAACATTCCTTTCCAAACCTCGTATCTCGTAACAGAATTACTTTAAAATAAATCTGTAATAAACCTAAAAAGCAACTATTCCTATCCAGCAATCGACGCTTCACCATCAAAGGACAGAAGGTGAACTAAAAAAGATATCAACAGTATAGTTATGGCTAGCGGTGGGTTCAGACGGTCAGCTAATGGCAGCCGTGATTGATGTTGATCGTCTGTCCTCGGCAAAAACGTGTGAACCCGGCTTAGTGGCTGTGCTCCAATTATTGCGTAACTCTTGGTTGCTCTGTACGTTATCATTACGGTTGCTGCTTTATGTGGTGAGCTGAGGCGAAGGATTATTTAACACGAGTGGCCTTAGAGAGATTAGTGTCATCGGCAGTGACGTACTAATAGTCATAGATACGGTAGCTAACATTTATCATTGTTTAAGGTTGCAAAGAGCAGTCTGTAGGAACTTGTTTGGGATGAGGTGTGGAGAAAATAATTAGGCTGTAGTAGACTACATTTTTCAATATTTCCACACTCATATTTCATAAAATCACTCTGTAGATAAGTACCGAAAAAAACACGTTTCTTGTATGGAGTTTCTGTTCTTTCATTTTTAAATTTATTATTATAGCAGCAATAGAAATATAAATTCATCTGTCTATATATCTTCAGGAGATATAGCCCGCTGACAGACTGAGTAATAGGGTCCCGTTGGCACGCTTTGGGTACGGAACCCTAAAAAAGAACTATCTACTATTCAATGCTTATTTCATGATTGCGTACACCATACATCTCAACCACCAAAAACCAACGTCCACCACAAACAATTCATCGTTACTAACCCAAATAACCACGGCCCATTACCCAGTAACCAGCAGATAACCATCATAGTAACCCAAAGGTTTATGGTGTACCAAGCAGCGTTGCCAAACCGCCACTTAAGTTCACGAGCCGGAAAATAGTCGATGAAATATCGAAACTGATTTAGAATCCATTTTGAAAATACTACGCAACTCTATGAGAGATCTGGGTTAAAAATTTGCCCGTGAAATTATTTAAATTAGTGCTGAAAATTGGTTTGATTAGTATTCATCTTGGATTTAGACGTCTAGGTTTGAAAAGCAGAGGTGCTGGTGAGATTTTGTGTTTTGGCTGTTCTAGCTTAGGTTCAGTCGTTACGGGTCTGACAACTGGTTGTCAGAGTTTCGGGCTACTGACGACCCGATACGATACCCCTTGGTAAGACTGGTCTTACTAAGGGGTATCGTATTACCCAGTAACTGGGTTGTGGAGGTCAGATAGGCAGTCGCTTCATGTAAAATACTAGTATTCAGCTGCATCCGATTAGACTGGAAGCCAATCCCAACATAGATGGGACAAGGCTAGGCAGGTGATGATAATGAGTTTGAAATGTTTAGTAGGTGTCTGTGGGGTACCCTTCCATACTGCGCCGCATGCCCTGTCACTTGTGCACTTGATGATCTTCATCAGGGCATTTTGTTCACGCAGCTGAATTTATTTGCACTTTTTGCCACCGATAAGCTAAGAAGAAGTAGTAATGAGGAATTTCCTTTTGGTAGTGTAGATGGTACCGTCAAATGAGGTGAATAGGAACCGAGGGGTGAATCGGGATGAAACTATTAAATGAATTTTAACGTTGCTAGTTGGTAGCTAACAAGGACACTTAATCGTTAATTATAATATAGTAAACACATTAGAGACCTTTTGCAAAAAACCATATAATTTCAATGTTAAAATCCATTTTAAAGTTTTGTCTTGATTCGCCCCTGCATTCCTATTCACCCCGTTTTTCTGTATTAAGCGTTATTAACCATTTTTGCCAGCTGTTCTGGTCGGTTGGTCATCAACCAATCAAAAAAGAGTTGCTGATGTCATTGAAATGAAATCATTGTCTAGGCAATAAGAATTGGTAGATTTTTAAGCTGATACTGGTAGTAATCTTTTTCTGGGTGTACTGTGGAAAAGGGCTAAATAACCCAATGCAACTAGGCTAAAATAGAATACCTATAAGTGTTATTCATGAGCGATCAATTACATGCTGAGCAGATGCGGTTGAACAGCTTTTAAATACTTAAGCTATACTGCATCAAGTACTCGCAGTGAATGAATAAAACGCACAAAAAATAAATCTATCAAGCAACAAGCACAACAATCAACCGTTCAGTCCGTGGGTTCGAGTCGCGTGCGACGTATTTACATACAAACGGGTGCGCGGGCGCACGCCACAGTTAATTACACGACACGAGACAAATTGACGACCGCCCGCTAACGATCACCGCTAACCACTGGAGGCTCAAGGGATAAAATAGCTCTTTTTATGTTTTAATTAAATAGTTGTGCTGCAACTTGAGTTTAATGCCTAAAATATTTTGTTAGGGTATGTAAAAATAGAAAATAATTGGGTATACTGGATGTTTTTTTCAGGCTCCAAATTTTTACAGAGTGTTCTTTCACTATGGGACCAACTCTGAAATCACGAAAACAAAATCAGCTGTTTAATACAAAAGTTCAATACCTACTTGACCAAAATGTATGAAACAGCTGATTTTTTTTTCGTGATCAGAGTTGGTTCCATAGTGAAAGTTATTCATATTCATGAGTGGAACACCCTGTAAAAATTTTTAGACGGTAAAAAAAAGCATGCTGTATTTAGTAGCATCTGGTGGGTGTTTAAGAGCATGTTATACAGGTTTTATTAATATTGAGTTTACGTTGTCTAGACAGATTTGTTTGATCGATCTGAACCCATCTATGACCCGAATCTATCTTTACCTAAATCGATTTGTCAATTTCAGGAAAACCAATCGCTTTTTCCTTTTATAATAACCTACTTCATTAACCCAAAAACGAGTTGGTTACATAACCTTGGTAGCTATTGTGACTCGAGACATCCTGGTATCCACCCTTGCACAAGCCATTGTCGGTCAGTTCCACTTGCATTCATACAAATTGTTGTTGCGCAAGAAGGAAATTGTCGTTTGTATGGACTAGTGGGTTTAGTACGGTTCGCCCTTGTTAGAATAAATGTAGCGGAAGATTGATTGCTAATCGAGAATTGTTTAACGGAATTGAACGAGATTTTCTTTCGGTACTCAGTTTTCGCGTATCGACAAGCGTAGTGTGGGACGCCCCCCAGCTAGATGGACGGACGACCTAAAGAAGGTAGCTGGGGTGGACTGGATGCGGAAGGCGGAGGACAGGGTGTTGTGGCGCAGTCTGGGAGAGGCCTATGTCCAGCAGTGGACTGCGATAGGCTGAGTTGATTTAATGATTTTTCTAACGCAGTTTTCAGAGCATTGTGTATAAAATAAAGACACTTTAATAACTTGCTTGTTATATAAAAATAATACCAATCTACACTTCAGGGCAAAAGCCTCTTCTCACATAGAGAAGCCATTAGCATTGTAGATCACCTCCCTTGGTCAAAGAGGATTGGACGTTACAGATTTTTTTTTTTTTTTGTTACATGTCCAGGTTTCCTAAGACTGTTTGTCTTTAACGTATGATAGTGCTTACTTGGGTTGTATTAAATGAAAATAAATTTTCTTAAGATTTATTAGCGTATGTTTGCGGAAGGTCTTAAATAGTGTGAGACACGCAATCTACCCGAAAACTGACCTCATATATTACGCATCAGTAAAAAAAGTATACGAGTAAAGGATGATTATGCGTGCTGATCGAATTATCGGTGTGCATCTCCCGGACATAGTCGATATCTACGCATTAGCATGTTTATCAGCAGCTTACGAAGTCCTTATGACCAAAACAATAAAGTTCAGAGTTGCTAAATTATGGTGCAGTAACAGTGGTAGGGCTGAGGATGGATCGAGTTAGAATCGGAATTAAAGCAATTATCCATATTAATAATCGATCACGGAATGTATTTTTTTTTACCTAAACATTTGGGATTTTGGGCGATGTTGCGTTTTTAACGCGTTTTTTAACATTCATGTAAATATCGAAATCTTATGGCATAATTTATTTTTTATAATCTCTCTTATATTAATTACATTTGCTACATCCAAAAGTCTTCAAAATCCACCAAAATGTCACCACGCAGTTTTTCATTTGGCAACCAAATTATAATTAGGACATTAATCAGATGTTCCATATCGAGTAAGTTGATCTTACTGATTATATTCGAATAAGGTGTCAATCGATTTATCGTCATTTTAATGAAGTCACGCAAAGTTTATAAATCGCCATTTATAGCTGACGAGAAGTTTTAATTATGGGTTCATGTTTATTGAAGAAAGGTTGAAGACCTCTGCTATTGTAATAATCGGTTTCTGGTCAGGTCTCGTGCCTTGAATGAGGCCAGGCTTTTGTTTCAAGGTCTTGGATTTGGATTCTGGATGTAGCTTGTTTAAAACTAGGTTTGGATTCTTATTCGAAGGGTCAAAAAAATAATGTGTTTTTGTAATACGAGAGTGGTGCAGCAAGTCTCCAACGGACACCGACACGGGTTGGCGAAGACGCCAACCCGGCTTGAGCAATCGTGGTGATTAATGTTTACGTGTCTTCTCTGTATGAGACGTTTCTTAGCCCTGCATTGGGACAAGAGTAGGCTGGTATTATTATGACGCACTGGTATTAAAGTTTAATTAAGTAGTTATATTAATTGATGTATTTAATTTAAAACAACACCATAATAAGGTTTTGTTATTTTAAGCTATTAACGTTTAATAAACGCCCGTTTGCAACAACCAATGGTCCTTGATACGATTGTTGAAATTTACATTTCCGATTTTCTGTTTTCATTTCCTAATAATTAGAACGAATCGCATAACTATAGTTTAGAAAATAAGTGCTTGTTAAATTAATGATTACACAGATTTTTAATTACTGGCAGCTTGTGCTGCGTTTATACCGTTATTGTAACTTAAAGAGGAAAATTATCTTTCATAATCTAGAATGTGAAGTGCGATAGTCTCTTACTAACTAATTTACTTAGAAATTAGCTCTTTTTCCTAAAGATAGTATAGTAGCATACTCAGCCTGCGATGTTGACTACTGGGACAAAGGTCTCTGTGAGAGGGAGTAGGCCGTAATCCCCCACGCGGGCGCAGTGCGGGTTGGTATATGTCACATGTCTTCGAATTTTTGTTTCTAGGATATTTTCGTCTCTTCACGAAGTTTTCCTTCACCGTTTTGAGAGCAATGGTGATTAATAATTTACACAAAGTAAAGCGCCTGTCTGGAATCGAACCTACGACCTACAACTGCAAGATACTAAAGTGACACGTTGTCCACCTAATGTGCTAAATCAAACTGCGATCAGCTATTCCTTGCTTAACTTGATGGCAATCAAATTATTGAGCCAAGATTTGTTGTTGAAGAAGTCTAAGAAAATCATGTTAGGTACCTACTTCCTAGAAGTTTTCTGGCTACATTTTCAGTTTAACGAGACATTTGAACACGTTTCATGTTACACGTGGCCTTACCTACATAAACTTCGATTATTATTTACCGTTTCGGAAACTTTCACTCTCTGTGACATACGAACATTCGTTTTCTTGGCTGAAGGTGTACTTTCAGTAACTGAAGACCGTAAAAAGTTAATGACGAGGAGAGGAGTAGTACCTACACCGTTTCTTTGTAACATTCTTTACTTGATCAAGTTGTGAAGGGCAATTCAGAGAACTGCACTTCATTTCCTCAGAGTTTTATGGCTGTTCTTCTCCACAGAGATCTACGTTTTGGAATAGGCAGCTAGCTTCAACTTTTTGACTAATTTACCGAGTCTATGACAGTTCAATTATGACTGTAAATGGTTTCATTTAAATAAATGCTTTGAGTTTGAGTTTGATGTCGTGCATTAGGCATTTTTTTGAAAAATCTTTGATATTTACCTTGCATCCTTCACAAGTGAACGCGCCGAAGTGGAACCCAGCCGCCGGCTCCCCGCAGACTTTGCACTTTTGGTTCATCTGGAATAGACAGAGGAATATGGTTAGATTTAGTACTTACACGAGAATCGCTAATTATAGGTATGGGTATGGGTTGCAGTATCATAAATTATTTGGGTCTGAATGATGATTTCAATGGTCTGCCTCTGTACATTTATGTGCTAGAAGTATTAAATAAATAAATAAATGCTACAAAATAAATCAATGTAGAATACTAGAGCCTTAGAATGCATGCTTTCATTAGGCTACATAGAAAGAAAAATGAAAATAAAAATCAAAAAAGTAGTTTTTTTTTTTGCAAAGAAAGTGCAATGCTTTTTGCATTTAAAAATACACTCGCGGCGCGCACTGAACTAACCAATATTGTTGCTCTTATCGCTCGATATAAACGAATATGCAACTGAAAATCCGCCACAGAAACCCAATTCACTGTTAATATGCCGTGACGGAGATCGGCCATTTTCCAATCAGTCATTTAGTTGTTAATTTCGAAGAGCATGGGGCATGTTATTGGTTGCATATGCGATAAAATCGTTTTGTATGTATCGAATAAACGATATTAATTGTTGCGATTTATTTCATATGCGTTACGTGTCGCACTCTACGCGTTCTATATTTAAAAACTTACTGCGACGCATTTAGATAAGTTTTTTTTTTTCTAATAATATACTCATTGACACATTAACATTCATTTTTATCTGTGCGATTAGCGATTGTCTTTTTTACGATCGTGTTATGTGTCACCATTAGTGTTTTTTCTTGCCATATGAGGTAAGCAGACCACAAAGTGAATGCCTACAGTCAATCCGTCGGCATCGCACCAAGTCGTCAGCAAAAAAAACGTAAAAACTTTTACATTTGCATAAAATTCAGAATGAATAAACTTTAATATGCATAAATGAACAATTTTAATTAAATCGAACTTATTTTTTACAAAATGACGGCTGTTTCGTATAAAAATAACAATAAAGTCGTAAGTAGTGCCTTTCTTGTCATCGCGGGAGTTATTGTAATGGCGGTACCACATTTTAATGGTTCTTTCAACGGTTTTTACACTTTTTTAAGCCCGTAATATAATGTAATGTGCATTGTAAATCCAGAAAAACGTCTGTTATTAACGAAATTATGTGATTAGCACTGAAAATATGTATGAGTTGTGGTAAAAGGAGGAGTTACGAGCTGACGGCTACCATGTAACGATGGCCACAATGTCAGGTCATAAAATGATCCCGGGTGTTGGGATCCTTGGGCAAGCCAAATTAATGTGTTATTTAGGATCCATTTATTTATTCACGCACAATAAAGTAATATGCAAGAGTATGGCTGGCCGCTGTCGTCATGTATCTTTACTGTATGTAGCGACTTTCTGGTTTATGATTTCTGCAACACTTGGGATTCATGTATTTTGATTCCAGTCAGTCCAAAAGTCTGACCACCAGTCTTACCAAGGGGTATCGCGTTACCCAGTAACTGGGTTGTGGAGGTCAGATAGGCAGTCGCTCCATGTAAAATACTGGTGGTCTGCTAGTCGCATCGGTTTGCCTGGAAACCGACACCAGCGTAGTTGGGTAAAAGGCATGGCAGATTTTATGATATTTTGTTTCCTCACTGTCTTTTACGTCCGTTATTGGAATTCACCTGATTGCCATCGTCCTTGCTGACGTCTTGTCATTAGAATGATGTCATGGTTTGGGTAAAGGGTATTTACCTTTGTTTCTGTCGGATGCCAATTGTGATTATGAACTATAAAGGACATATACTTAAATGTCTATCTACCAAAGATTCTGCAATGAGCAAATGAACCTCAGTTTAAAAAATCTTAATTCTTATTTCACTGCTGGACGCGGTTCCTAAATTTACTTTTACGTACGGAATCCCGTATAAAGTTAACTGAAACTGTAACCAAACGTTGAAACACGTCCCGCGCGTCAGTGAGATAGTAATCGGAGATAATATACTGCGATGCGAAATATGAAGAAAGCATTTTTGGGTTAACTTGTTTTTTAAGTAATTAAAGTTTATGTTTTAGGCGCCTAACTGTATGTGGGAAGGTACACCGATATTAAGGATATATACTTACAATTGATTAAGAAAATTACTGAACACTTTAAAGATAAAAAGCTAAGCTATGATGACAATGCTTGGTCATTGGCTTAAAAAAAAAAAAACAATCATTTAGGCTGTATTAAAAGAGCTCAAGATATTTATGTTCGCCCAGCCAGCCTTGCACCAAATTGCGTAACACACTATTACTCTCAATTTGAATAATTTTGGAGCATATTGCTAATCCATTGCTCCATATGTTCGAAACATGTGTCTGCTCAGCAACGTAAATAACGCAATGAATGTTGTTGAACTATCAAAATGAAACCCATTGCTGCGAAGGAAACGCTGCTGGTCAGTCAGCCCCGTTATCAAACTGGCTGACTATAGCTACCACAGAGTTTGCAACTCTAGTACGAGAGAAGAACATCCAATAACATTCAGTAACATAGAAATCAGACATTGCCAAAGACAGCTGATAACATTTCCCCTAAAAACAAAAACATTTCCAATACTACACAATCGCAAACGTACAAAACATTGCGAGATTTATCCGAAGACACGGGAATAAACTTTGAGGAAATTCCCGAGATTCCAATCGGGACAAAACGAACAAAGGCGAGTTGGCAACGAAGTAATCCGTTTATCTAGCTAGCGGGGATCGGCAGAGATGCAGGTGGATGCGTACGCGCAGGGTAACAAGGGACGGGACTTAAAACGTTAGAAACGCTAAAATAGTGAAGGATTTTTTTGAGACTTGGTCTTACTTAAATGCGGAATTGAACATAGCTTTACATGTGTGTTACTGTGTTAGTACGTATATGCTTAATCAGATCAGGAAGTTTTAATGGTTGGTGACAGTGTAAGAATAAATAGGTAGTAATTGTAAAGTCCTTCGCGCTGTACCATTTTTTTGAGACGGTGTGCTTATAAAACACTCTAAATTGTGTTTTTTTTTTCAACGCTGTTATTTTAGTCTCAATAACACAGGCCCTTTCCAAGTTGTGGAAGAGCAGTATAACAGTAATTTTACCAACTTTTTAACTTGTTCTAAGGGTCGATGGCGGAATGAGCTAGACTGCTTCAAGCAAAACTGGTCCGTAACAGCTTTAAACAAGAGAGAAGTGGAAAGAGAGTAGGGAGGCGTTTGTCCTGCAGCGGGATATCACTGGCTTTTAATAATTATTATAATAAAGGTTGACAGTATCACTTTTCACAACAAGCCTTCACATTTCCCATACTATCAAAATATAAAGTTGTATAAAATTATAATAATTAGACCCTCGACACTACTTCGCTGTTCCAAGTCCACGTCAACGTGAAGTAAATCACGCAGCATGCGACCGTCGCCTATCGCTCCTCGAATCGTGCGCAGCTCTAAATTAGAACAAAGGGTTTCAAGGGTCAGCAGAGTTTTAGCTAAGGTTGCTTTTTGAAAATTCGGTAAGTAATGTTTAGTGCGCATTATTTTACCAGCAGACTGCCGGAAGAGAGAATGTTTATGTACAGTGCTCTCCAAATTTAGTTGTCCATATTACGTTTAAAAAAAAAAAAAACCGATTATTTTTTATGATAAATCTTAGGTACTTGAATCAGTCAATAAAAACCTTTAAGGGCTGATTTTTCAATCGACAGATATCTTTTATTCGTGAAAGAAAATCAACGTCTGACAGTTTTTATTTGGAAGAACTGTAAAAAATTCAAAATTATTCCTCGAATAAAGTTATCTGGCGTTGGAAAAATCAGCCCTTAGTGTACAGTTCAAACATTTGAAACTAGAATTTTAAATCGTAATGTGGCATCACAGCTGAAGTGGAAAAATATCGACTAGCTTTGGAGGACTCTGTATGTAGGTATTTAGGCAAGTAAGTAGTCAGTATAGTCACTTACGTCTTAATGATAATAAAAACGAAGTGTTTTGAATTAAATCTATTGTGAAAAGGGAAAGAAGTGAACAATAGGTACGAACACTAAACAGAGTTAGTAATAATTCCTAAATTATAATTATTGACTTATCTACGACGTTGATATAAGTTTTGTGAGTATCAAGATCAGCACAGATTAAATGGTGATGTCACAGTATTGCGCACATATAGGGATCGATTTCAATAATCACCGCACCACATCACGTAATCACCGATAATTGGCCCAATCAACCGCATCCATAAAGGTTGGATCACTTTTGACTAATTATCATATTTTTTAATATAAAAGGAACAAGAACGAATGGCCTGTACCATATGCAAAAAAAAAGATTAAAAAAAGCGTTCCAAATTGTTCAATGAAGGGATAATTGGATTCAAAAGTTTGTCATTGACTGTCCGTGACGTGTGTATAAAAAATAATATTTTAATTTTAACACGTCAAGGTCAATGACTTAACAAACACAAAATTCAGCGCCGGCGCACACGGACCGAATAATCTCGATATCCGTCCGTGTAACTCGACACAACAGATCGATTCCCTTACTACATGACTTAATTAATTCTCGCTTGCGTTCATCTTTTTAGGGCACTCCTTAGATGAAATAATGCAACGAAAAACCAACCATGAATGGGTAAAATAAAGTTGATATTACAGTGAACCAATTTGGAGTTTATTCAAGCAAATAAATTGAATGCTCATGACAAGTCTCGAGCCGCGAAAGGTTCGCGGTCGAAATGGCTGTCCACCGTTGTCAGTCCGTCTCCAATCATATATCTCGTTTATAATCTGGAAATGCAATTAGCATATTAATCGCTTCATATTTCGATGATTAAAACCATCGTTTTATTTAAATCGATTTCATTTTGATTTATATTCGAATAGGATGCCGGATTTAAATCAAAACATGTGTGATTCGTTATTATTATTATGACTAGTTAATTTTAGTATAATACCCATTCTGTGTTTTAATAAAAATCAATTTGGACGAGTTAATTTGTTAACAAGTATTATAATCTGATCATTTGGATGGCCGCCCGCGCCGATTCACTGGCATTGCTGACGTCACGCTAGCTGGAAGTCTATTGAGACAAAATCGATAGCTAAGTCTCTGAATGCGCAGGAGACGGTAGCCGCACTCTTTTCTTAAAATATATCATTTCATAACATTTAATATCACTGGCTTTTGTATAAATTATATCGTAAATCGCTTCTCTCCAACGTGTCGATATTACAATCTTTAGAATCGTTTCCAGAAATCGTCTAAAGATGATTTGCATGAAACATCGTGGCGAAATCCATTAAATACTGAATATGTGCACTCTTAAAGGCATTAAATCTTGTACTGCAGGAGGACCAATTTCCGCACTAACGGTCACAGTTTAAATCAAAATCATCGGTTTATAGGTTCCATTAATCATAATACACATGTTTTTGTA
Organism: Eremobia ochroleuca; assembly: GCA_949629135.1. Lineage (NCBI taxonomy): Eukaryota > Metazoa > Arthropoda > Insecta > Lepidoptera > Noctuidae > Eremobia > Eremobia ochroleuca. The sequence goes on along the minus strand of OX451400.1, from coordinate 19,241,893 downwards.
TAGATCGAGATTACGTACCAACACACAAGAGAACATTATTTATGTAATAAATAGAACGGTGGACGGAGATGAGTTAATCAGCAAATTAACGCACACAAAAACACTGAACTTTAAATGCCACGCAGCACCAACTGGTGTGAACTGCAATAAATTGTAACAAATCCGTGTACACTATGCTATAAACATTTCAAGATACTGCTTATAGGGTAGAGCTTTTAAATCTACATATTCAAACGTTCCCGGGGCAGAACAGCGGACTGTACGCGTTTCCTGTAACGGTACGAATATTAATATCCGCAGTGTCGACTACATTTCACACCAGAATTTCTTCTAGTCATACTTTCAGAGCTTCATCAATAACTTCATTGCAGTGTGCTTGCTATAAGACAAGTTTATATTCTTATTCGAGTGTCACTTCCTCTAATGGTACGCGTCCAATATATATTATATATATAGCTACACATATCTTACTCCAGAACTGTCGATGTTACGGTAGATATGTTATTTGTATCGTGTGAAAGACGACGCGGCCTGTCATTTGGCGTGACCACCATTATCGATGCGGCTCGGCGGTGACCTCGTGGGAATGTATGGGGTTTATGGGATTCTGAGGCAGGGTTAACAGGTGCATTTGTGGAGGCAAGCGCTGACTGATGGCATGTCGTAATGGTGGATTGAAGTGGTGTTTGTGATGTTATTCCTGTGGAAGATTGTGGCTTCTTAGATGGTGTTTAAATTAGAAATGTTTTTTGAGATTTTGTGGCTTTATTAGTTTTTAGAGATGATGGTGGATTTAAAAGGGCTAAAGGAAATAAGTCTTTCAAAATATCTTGAACAGTTAAATCAGAAAGTAATCACTGGCTAAAATTTTAATCGTGAGGTTACAAAAAGATCACCGATCTAAAATCTAAACTAGATATCACAATATACTCGTAAATGAAGTCAGTAGACATGTTCTCTCCGATGCATAAACTTGTATTTTGACGGGCACACGTCACAGCTGTCATACGGCCGTAGTTCACCACGAACGTGAAACTAATTTGATACTACATTAATGTAATGGGTAGACATTTGAGAACCTTTGATCCGAAACATGTTATACTAGTATGAGAAATATTTAGAGCATATTTTTTGCTTGAAGTCTGCTGGGGAAGATCGCTTAAATATACATACATGTAAATTGCGTTTTTGTGATAATAATTTACTCATAAAAACTAGTGTAGTAGATAATGTTGACGTAAAAGTTAAAATGCGAATGGTTTTGAATACAAACGATAAAGATAAAAATAATACAGCTAGTGAAGGAGACAGTCTAAATACTATTTCCAATCAATTCGATAAAGGACACGATAGACATAAGCAAAATCAACCAGAAAGATCTCAATAATCTTCACCCAATCGAAGTAGAAAGAAAAGCAGCCAATACTTATAGAACCCCATATTTTCCTCCAATTCCCATAGCTTACCAGAACAGGCAAGGTTCTCACAAAGACAAGTACAAGCAGAGTTATAAGTGAGCGAGACGAATGTGTAATGGCGCGGGAACCGAACCGGTGAGGCTACGGAGGACAAAACATGGAGAGAAAATGTATTTAAGCTGAGTTGGATATTAGATCAAAGTGAGGGTTGTTGTCAAAGGACGGGAAGTTTATATGTCGATGATTTTTTTTGTATTTTTTAAGTGATTTTGGTCGATGGTAAAATTATTTTTGTTTTTGATATAATTTTTAATTAGAATATTAAAGCAAGTAAAAAAAAAAATAATTGATATATAATTTGTGTAATTTTATGTATTAGTTTCTTCAACAGTGGTCAATTATAATGAACTCTCACTAAGTTCTAAATGTTAGATAAAAATAAAATCCCTTTACCATCTCTACATTACGTTGCTGGCTCTACATAGAGTCGGCTCTACTCTTGATTTCGTTTTGATAGGTGTTAATTTGTCATGCTCTTGTGGTTCACGCGCATTACACCTGTTAACCGTAACAATATTATTACGAGCCGTCTGTTTGTCTGTCCGTATGTCATCTTGAAAACTATACTAAATTGCTAAGTTACTTTTGTACATAACGAGGTTTTTATTCGAAGTGTGATTGTGGGTTGAAGAAGTATTGTAACTAAATGAATTATGGACGCATAATTTCCTGCAGAATGAACAGTCACAGATGAATGAATGGTAAGTCGTAAAAGTCAAGAATAGGATAAGATAATAATGAGGTTTATTCATTTTATAGATGAAGTTATTAACTAAATCACGATTATTGGTCATAATAATAAAGACAGCTATAATATTAATCGCAAAAGCACTTCTGTTGGCAATTTTTTCAATGGATGTAATATCAAAAACATTAAACAAAATGTCACTCCGCATCAGAACCGTTACAAAACAGAACTAATGAAGTTGAAGTAAACAAAATAAAATAAGCAACACATCTAAAGCGCACTGCGCAAGGACATCAAAAGGACCGAAGTTCAAAGGTACTCCTGCGCATCGAAACGTGTACAAATGTCCAATTAAATTGATCAATCGGTACACGCAGCTTCAATTAGTGTAATACCATGTGGCGAACAGTTCAATTAATATTGCCACTTTAATTGGTCTAGGTTTACGAAGACCTATGCTCAAATGTGTATGTAAATTCTCAAGATTATTTCTGGAGGCATAAGTAGATAATTTTTTTTATTTGTAAAGTGCTTCATTTTGTAAATGCTAGCTTTCAATTAAAATTGCGTAGGTTAAAATTCTATTGGTAGGGCATAGGTATATATTTTTAGCTAATTAACTTTCCTAAGGGCATCTGGATTGTGTAAGCTGTTGGATGAGTGTAGCTTAAATAAATCAGTAACTCCGGTTTTAATTACTTCAAAGATATTTTTATCAAATTAGAATAAAACATCCAGTAGGTACGAGAAAAATAACTTGGCTTGATAAAAATCTAGTTTTATTCGCAAATAAACTATATATTATAAACAATAATCTTAATGCACACACCTACAGATTGATTACAAACAATTTAAATACAAAGGCTGCTCAGCACTCGTTCATTCACTCATTCACTCAATTACTCTCGTTCATTCGTTCACGAACATGGCGCACTCATTGTGTGCACGTGTTACAGTAATTAATTGTAATTTGTAATTAATAATTGGCGCTAAAGCGTTATTTTTCCGCGCTGCTTGAGCGTTTGTTACACTAATATGATAATTGACGGTTGATGGGGAAATTGCTTTGTTTCTATATTATCTTGTAATTACTTGAAAGTTAACTGAGTATGAGAGAAATATGTGAAGCGTTGAAAAGAAAAAAATATAAATATATTTCTTTCTTTCTTTTATACAAGGCTGGAATATGATAATGTGAATTATGATGCACGTGTGGCATATAGTTCAGATTAAAAATATCGGAGTTTGTTCTCACGTCTGCACAAAATGTCACTGCGCAATATTGTAAACTCATCGCGTAAAATGTTTCCATAACCTGTAATATTGTTAATGATGAATGAAATAAAGATTTGAACAGAGATAAGCAACGAAAAGGTCATCAATAAAAAATGGGCACACACAAACTCAACGATTTTTCATTCGATTATTTGTCATATCAAAAGGGGCTCACCTTTGATCTTAAATGAGTCCGTTAACCAATCGATTATCGATAAAAACGGATGATTAATCGTTCCTAATTGATATAATTCATCCCTTTTGGCAGCGGGACGTCTGTCACGTGAATTGTCAGCATGATACGCGATTTTATGACAGCCCGTGACAAATTGTTGTGACAAAATATTTCAACAGTTGCGTCAATCGGTATTGGAACAACCCTCATTATATGGAATCCCACGTAGTTCGACAATCATAACTTTTCTCCCTCTAAGATATTTCACTCTTATACCATTGTGATAAAATTCAAAATATAACAGAAAACTGTTTTCGCGATTGAAGTTCAAAAGTAGAATGTAAAGGGACCAATGACGTTGCGCAATCAATTCAAATTTTTGGAATTGGAATGAATGAATTTGAGTTTGGAATTGTAGACGGTAATTGATCATCAGTGAGCGATATATGTTTAGTCGATGACTTGAAACTTGTGATATGCAGATGCCTATTGCGTGCATTTTGAAAGAATTCAATTTGTTTTCAAAAGAAAAATATTTCAACGACATCTGCTCAACAGCGCGGAATGACAAACATGATTTGGCCAATATTATAAAAGTAACTGTTTGTTTAATTTAGGATTTATTATTTCTGTCTCTTATTTCGCCTGTAACATTTATAGGAATTCAGTTAGAATTTCTATAGATATTACAGACGATATTGCAGCTGTATACCTCTATGAAGGTTAAAATTGAATATATATTTTTGATAAAGCTGACATCTATGACGAAAACATCAAACGGACATTCCCGACATAACTTATCTTCCCATCAACTATTACCAGCGAAAAATCAAAGAGAATTAATTCATTAACCTCTATAGAGCCATCAGATGTCTCTTAAAAATGTCAGTAGACGGACAAATACCATTATGTTAGATACGGATTTAAATAATAGACTAGATTAGACCTTTCTACATCTATTATATTATTGTTAAGTTCGGCGCCGACCTTTGACTCTGGAATCAAATCGATGAGTGGTACATTCGGAGTATTATGATGTGCCGCGGCTTCACTTGACTAGTTTTTTGTTATTGCTGCTATTGTTTGATGTAAGTTATACTTTGCTGGGTTTTAAGGAGGAGTTTTGCTAGTGCGTTTTATTTTTGATGAAGTTGTATTGTAGTCTAATTTTATAAACAGACCAGTAATGTAAAGAGATAAAGTCGGATAGCTTTCTGCTGATTTAAAATAAAGCATAACTAATCGTAATTAATCGTAAGATAGTTCTTGTGGCTTTAAGTAAATACATCAACACTCAAAACAAAAACATCAAACAATGAGAGCCCGTTAAAAAGTTGAAATAGCTACAGCAACGACTATCAATCGGCCAATCGCACCAGCAGAACAGTACCTTAATCCGAACTGGACGTGATGCTTAGTCACCGGCTCGCTTCCCATGACAAGTGACCTGTGTCTCTGCGGCAATCTTAGTGGAGCATCGCGATGTTAGCGATAGTGATATGTAGCGATACTATTTGTGAAATAGATCCTTTATTGGATGGTGCTAGACAATTGAAGGAAAATAGATGGTCAGTAATGGAAGATACTGATTTTATGTGTGTATTTAGTTGTGTAGTGATTTTTCTTTGGTATCGCCATCATGTCATCGCATTCTTTCCTATATTTGTCCATTACCAGTAATGATTTTTTTTTTTATAAGAAGTCTATTGGTCTAACCGCATGATTACAGTCAGCTACGGTTTACGAAATACTCTTATATTCATTAATTTACATCAAAAGATTTCAACTAGAGACAAGCGTATCTAAAATCTAATAAGCATTTTGATAGCTAATGACAGATGCAAACGGTAATAAAATCCGTATAATATGAAAATGATTCCTTTTAATTTGGGCGACAGCTGCTTCATTACACTAAAATCCAATCCACTACACCGATCAAATGACACCACTGACAAATCTAATTTAAAAACATGAATATATTACTACTATGAAGTCGTCAAAGTAAGTGACTGTCAAGCGTGTCATTGTCAGTCACAATGGCTGCACCGAACCGATTCAATTCATAATCGGATCGGAATACAATGATATCGATACCCACGCAATCAAGTACGTTCGGTAACGTTGAAAAGTATTATGTAGTGTTTTGGACTGATTAATTGATTAATTTCCCTCTGAGAGAAACCCGTGCCGAAGTCAAGTGCTATTGTTCTGTTTGTGTAGTTGCATTTAGTACACCTGAGCAGTGGTGTATCAGCCCCAACTTACGAGTTGTAGGTCGTATGTTCGAAACCAGGCACGCACTTACTTTGTGTAAATAATTCCATCATCACTGATCTCAGAACGGTGAAGGAAAATATCGTGAGGAAACCGCTTTGTCCTAGAACCAAAAAAATCGAGGACGTGACGTCTACCAACCCGCACTGGGCCCGTATGGTAGATTACAGCCCACTCCCTCTCGCAGAGAAGAGGGTCTGTGTCCCAACAGTGGGAACAGTATAGACTGATTATGCATTTGTTACTAGGAGGCAGGTAGGACTGTTCGGATGTTCTAGATATTAAATTGCCTCAGTATCTATCTACACGAATATGTATATTTACAGGTATTGGACATGTCATTGTTTCTTTATAGTTTAAGGTGTAAGGTTACAATATTGTCAAACAGCTGGTACTCAATTGATTTGAGTCTCAATATTACGGTTTCAAGTGAACTGTACAGACGCCAGCACATCAAGCTACTACAATCTGTCAGATTTCTTGAATAGATTTTCAACTTTATCGCTAAAGCATAAGGTTCAAAGTTGTTTGGGAAAATCTGACAGTTTCGGGTAACTTGATGTGCTGGCGTCTGTAAAAGCAGGTTTTGTGAATACCAGCCGTAAAGTATGAACGTTTTCCTTTAGCTTTTACTGTCATAATAATAATAAACCTTTTCCATTCAGATCAAAGAGTGAATGTAACGTATGAATGCTCGACCTTTTGCACAAGTCGTAAGACTTTAACTCAGGAAATGGTTTGTATTGGTGCAGGCTAACTCTGTACTCTTTATGACAACATGACTACACATCAAACAATGAAAATATCGCAACAAGCTAGTCGGTCGACTTCAAATATATAAACACAAAACACTAACTATTTATTAACAATACGAGTACAAGCTCATTAATTCATATAGAAGAAGAAATTAATATGCAAAAATGTGCAATAACAACAGCTAAGGAAATAGTTAAACTAAAAAGTCTTATCACCCGCACCGCTTCGGGCATAAACCTAAAAGTTTGCGAATAGTAAAACAATTTGCACTAAAAAGGTTTAACAATGAGTAATTGAGTCGGGCGTGCGACTAAAAAAACGCAAGTGTCGGCACATGAAAGGACAAAGGCGGCCTGCGCGCGCGCCGAAACAAATGCCGTCGTAAAACAGATCTATTCGCAGAAAAGAAATTTTGCACAAGTTACGCTTTAGCGAAGCATTGTGCTGGCCTTCTTGACGGAAAGCTGCTGAGAAAATGTTGCTTTTATAGCTACCAGTGCTTACTGTAAGACAGATCTAAGTACGTCTGTACCATCACGCTTACGGCTAACAGGTGCAGCAGTAACTAATACTGTGGAAGCAGCTGAAACCATGTTTGAAGAAAATGTGTAGTTTAAAGGTATTGGAAATATTTCTGGCATTTTGTAATGAACACAGAACCAATATATCTACGACGTATCCCAATTGTAATAAATCAAAGAAGAGATTCAAGTAGCTGATATCTAGTAAAGTTTTTAATATTCATTGTACACTGTTCCCTTACTGAAGCTGTTGTGGTATGTTGGTTCAAGACCATTGATCGTTGCAGTCTAGTAAGTAGCCTTTGCTCATCAGTGTAAGTACAGGCAGCTATTGATAGATATGACGATATACATGACGTATTCCAAATTCTTACCTGCGTCGAAAATTAATAATATCCAAGTATTTATAGATCTCGATATCAGCCTATTGACAGATGACGTCACCCCAAAAAGCCGGATCCACGACAGATAGGTATAGCGGGCACGCGCCGCGCATGCGTGCAACGCTGACGAACGATTGGTCGATGTCGCCCCGCCTCGCGTTGCGCAAGCGACGCACGTTATCGTTCACTCGGGCTCGACAATTAGTTGTTAATGTCGAACTGGTTTTAAACGATGTTACAAACCTCTAAAGGGTTTGGATTTTGACGAGCCTTCAGACCAATTACGAATCAAGAGTCGAATTTAAAGTGTAAACCGACAAATTCTGAAGGGTTTTATCGGTTTTATCTCATTAATGGAATGATTAACCTATTACGCCAACTGTACACCTTTGGGAAGATCATCAATCAAAGTAGTAGGTACAATGCCATAATTGTGCCGCGATTTGATTAATTAGAAACTAAATAAGTATCGTTGAATCTATAAACAATATACAAATAAATAAAATGAAAGTGTCTGTATGTAATGTCAAAACAACAGCTTTATACCAAATGCATATCAAAGTATATTACGGTAACATATAACAATAAAAATAAAATAAAACTGTCTGTCTTTCTGTTTGTTCCGGCTAATCTCCGAAACGGCTAGACCGATTTTGACGATACTTTCACTGGCAGATAGCTGATCTTATAAGGAGTAACTTAGGCTACTTTTATTTTAGGAAAGAAAGAAATAAAATCAAGAGGTATTAATATCAGGCAAATGAAATCGCAGTCAGCAGCTAATACCTAATACGAAAAGTGGATCCACAGGTTAGTAAAACTCTAATTCACTATCTTTTGCACTATACTAAGACAGACTAACGTAAAGCGAGGACTCCATTTCAACAGTAGATGTAATTAGCTTGCGCGCTAATAGAAACTAGTTTCATTTCATTGTAGGTATTACAAGAAAATAATACCTAACTGGATGCACGTAGGTACTCGAATGACCAACAATTACATATGTTAGCCTCTATAACCAGTCGGGTGCATATATAAGCAAGGTGCATGAGTGTATGAGCATTATATTTCGCTTCATAAATAACAGATACTTGTTACTACTTATAGGTACAATTGTTAGAAAATGATAGCTTGACTAAACGGAATGTGAGTACCTTGCGCACGGAAAGTAAGATACATACTTGCGTTATGTATTCAATATTCATGGTTTTTTATACTATCGTATGGTAAAATTTATAACATAACAAAGAATGTGGAAAACATATGTATAATTGTATAGGTATACATAAAGTCCTCCAGACCGTATTTCGGCCACGGCGGCCAATCTCGACGGAGACTAGCCTTCGGCGCGGGAGATATTATAGTGCAGGCGTGTGCGCGCAGACACAGGTGCACTCCCTCTTCCCTCACTCTCATAGTCCTCAGGGACGGCAATCCGACACGACCGGAGAGAGATCAGGCGCAGGACCAACGGCTTTACGTGCTTTCCGAGGCGCGGGGGTATCACTCCGCCAACTTCCAAACTCCGGGCTGTTACTAAGAAATATGTAGGTATATACAGGATGGTATCGACGCGCAGCCTGATACTGTGAATTCAGTACATGATTCTGAACAAACGTTGAAATTGATAGTCGGTTATTACAAAACATCCCATACATTTTGACCGTGTAAGCCACTTTTCTATGAAACAGCAGTTTTTTTTTTAGTTTTACGAAAAATATCTACGCTAGACCCCCGTCTAGAATCATGTGCTGAACGATAATATTAAATAAAGAATATTATATTAAATAAAAAAATATTAAATAAAGTTTGCGCGTCGATGCCCCATTTTGGTAGAAATCGTTATTATACTTTAGGGTCAAGAAAAACTGCGTAGGAAGCGAGGTTCGATAAAAGAAGTTTTGCAGCTCGTGACAATCTCAAAAAAAATGGATACACTAAGACATATCGCTATATAATAGTGTAACAAAAACATATCCTTCTCTTAAACCTCTCTTCAAAGGCAAAGCCGCAGAACACCGAAGAAAAACGTGGTGACAGGCCGCCATATTCCATAACGTGACATTTCCATGATCCATTTCCCACGCGTGGGCAATATTAAAATGCATTAGACAGCACGCTCGTATAGAATATATCGCGATCTAGATCACACAGTGCCGCCGCAATAAGTCATAGATCGATCGATGGATCAATATGGATGAGGGGCGCCCGGGATGCGCGCGCATTCAACTGTCACCGCTCGTGCGCTTGCGCCGCGAATTCGAATTCATAAATAGAACGTCAGATTTAATGTATTTATATATAAAATTGTGTTTGTTCGCTGGTTTGTGGAAGCTGTAATAGTATCTGTCATATTATTTTAAATCTTTAGTCAAGGAAGCTTGAATTTGACTTGAGTTAATAAAATCTTTGAGGTGACATTATTAGAATAATCCAATTTACACTGCAGTGCAAATAAATAATGCCATTCATAATTAAAATAAGGTTTTGTAGTAAATGTTTTTATAAGTTTCTTCATTAGTAGGGTATAATTGGGGATTCTGGAATCATTTGTTCTCGCTTCGCTCGAACTGCATGATCCCAGAATCCCCAATTATTTTTATCGAGCGATGACTAATCAGACTACAGACGATATGATTTATAACATAGGTATTGTTGATCCAGATTGATCTATTTCAAGTGCAATGTGGCATCGTATACATAAATATACTAATAGGGTAGATATGATCCAACTCAGAACACAATGCAATAGCGCATATTCTAATATAGTAATTGTTTCAGACAGTTATTAATATAATATATTCCTTTCACAGCAATCAAATAAAAACATTGAGGAAAATGTATAGCATGTTGCATCCAAGGATCGTCGTAAATCTCCCAATCTTCTATAACACCTCCACATGAGAAACACGCTGCTTTATCATTTACACCGTTTCCAAAATAAAAAAATCCGGCTTCAGCCATTTCCATCACCAACCTTCTTCTTGAATTAGCCGTTGCCCAATAATGTCTAAACGAAATTTCACGCATTTTATACGCATTATACATGTCATAACGAGGGCTACATTTATTATGAGACATGTTCTATTCACTCACTATATAGTTCTTCATACAGATAATTATAAAGGTGAAATGATATCGTACTGCGGTAGCCAGCAATTTATAATTATTAACATTTGATGGGATTGGTAGGGATAGAGGATTTGAAAATTAAACAAGCAAATATTTATTTCAAAAATGTATTTTCTATACACCATTTATTTAAACATATTACATTTTTTAAAGCACATATTTTATTATGATAAATACAACTATAGACATCATGAGAATGTTCATATTTATTGTACAAGCTTAAAAAATTAGGACAACCTTCATCTTCTAAATTATTTATATTATTATTATTCAAAATATTTTTTAACCACAACACTTTTTCTAAACCTTTGGTGTAAACACTTTTATCTTTTAAAATATCTACAATCAAATTCTGATGATTTGAGTAGGGTATAAATCCATCTCTCCAGAATATTCTTCTATTATGTTCAATCCAACTGACTTGTCGTTTTTCTGGTTTCGTCAAATCGTAAAATGGAAATGGTGGCTTAATTAAAAACACCTGAATTTTGTTATTCAATAATACAGCAAATTCTTTAATTATAAATTCATTTGTTTCTGTTTTAAAACCTTGAACATCTACAATGGCTGTCATGATAATCTGCGCACTATGTTACTTAAAGGTTTATATTCCACAAGTCGATCGTTAATAATTAAACAATATCCAGTTGTGTTATCTGGTATTGGCGCTGAACATTCAATCTCCAACCGTACATCTACGGGGCCTGTTTTCAAACTATCGTTTTGTCTTGAACAGTCTATAATAAAGAGAGGAGCCTTCTCCTTAAAATCGATCAAATTAAGCAAGGGGTCTGCAGGACAATTGTAATACGACTGACGAAATTTCACATACATTTCATATAATATATTGTATTTGTTCTCAGAAAAATTTAAGCTTAGAGGCTCGTAGGGATAATACTGTGAATTCAGAAATAGTGTTACGTTAGTAACCCCGCAGTGATCAAACAGAGAACTGTCTTTGGTTTTATTATTTTTTCTGTTAGTTTGCAAGCAAAAAATTACATATCGAGGTTTCTCTAATTGCGATGCAGTCTTAACTGACCAAGAATGTTTTGTAGTTTTAGGGAGCAAAGGATACTCATATAAATCCCAATTTCGAAACGCTATTTGAATAGGTTTATCTCTTTCCAAGTGTTTTAGTAGTGTCAGTCGTTCCCGGTCTGACACTTTTATATGTGGTACACGCCATTGCAATCTTTGTATGTCTATTTGAAAATGCGCAATATCATCAGTTGCTATGATACTGTTTAAGTTAGAGTTACTTCTATTCAAAATAAGTTCATGTTTACAATTTATCACAATTTTATTGTAATCCTCAGCAAATCCTAAAATTTTATTAAGAGGTACAATAGCACTAAAATTACCATCACTTTTGAATCCATCTAGGTTCCAACCCCACAAAGCAGCAACTTTATTTTCTCCATCATTCATTGAAACGTATGACTTTATTGTCGACGTTATTCCAGAATTTTTAATGCGATCTATTTCAATGCCATTTATTTCGTATCTGATATCTTGAAACAAAAACATAACAGGGTTGTTACTGAACGTAATATTTTTCTTAATCGGTTTTCCATCTTTGTCGAAGAACTTTGCTTGACCCTCGACGTAAATTGAACTGGCTGATGGTAACACGTATATGTCTTGTTGGTGTATGGGAATTCTGATTTCATCGTTTTCTCTAAAGCTGTTAGTGTAGGGATTGTATGTGTGGACTTCATAGCTTTCAATCGAACTATCGAAGTGAGGTAATTCAGTAATTTGTAGTATATTCATACTTTAAAACCTAGAGCTTTAAGAAAAGCTTTATTTGCTTCACTCAATTTCTTCACTTTTTTCTTACGTCTATGCACCTTAACGGTCGTAGATGGAATAAGACGTTTGATTTTCACAGGAGTGTTTTTATGATATACTATCATTTTGTTTTTCTTAAATGAAGACGTAACTGAATATGTTCTTCACCAAAGTTAATACAGTTACCAAATTGATCAACAATCTTAACAGATATAGATGAAATTATATTTTTGTTCACTGGGAAGTAAATAACGTTCTGGGGTATTTCTGTGAAGCCGTGACTTGAAGCAGTATTAGATACGAATTCATGAATAAAATGAGTCGGTAATCCGTTGTTATATGAACCGTGCACAAGATCACATTCGATTCTGATTACAGCTGTTAAACTGGTGTTATTAACGGGCACATTCGGTCTTGTTTTTAATACTGAAAAGTATAGTAAACCGCACTCGTATTGATCAGATAAATGAAGAGGTGGTTGAAAATACGAGACCAATTCTGATTTATTTCCAGAGATGGTAACCGTAGTAGACATGCTTGCATACTGAATTCTCTACAATGATCCTGTTTATTTTATTTCTTGATTATACCAAAAATTCTTTAAGAATTTTAAACATAGATGTCCACAGTTGAATGGGTGATCACGTTGTATGTTTTCATAATTATATTGAATTTTAGAACCTACATATTTTATAAACTCCTTTGGAGGTTTAAGATTTCCATAACTGTCGAAATACTCAACATAATCATTATATTTTGCATAGGCTACCCAATGAGAACCAGGGTTTTTAGAACTATCTAAATTAATAACTCCACATTCTTTTTTATATGGATATTTAGGGAGCTCATCTCTCATAAAGACACCTCTAAAATAAGGAATTCTATTTCCATACTTTAAAATGTCAAAGTTAGTTAAGGCCCGTTTGGGTAGCCGATATTTTAGTTTTTTTCTTTTGACACGAAAATTCCAAGACCGCCCTTATGTGGTTTAAGATGTAGTCCTTTCCCAATACATAGAGCTTCCATTTTTTCATTGTGTCTTCTCGATTCCTCATACAGCTTTTTAGCCATTTTGAATTCATTTATGGTTTTGGCAATACCAGCTGCACCGCCTGCTAAAGCTCCTGCCGCTGATAATCCCGCAAAAATAGGAATCAGAGGTAGTACTCCCCCAGTTTTTGGAATAGGAATAACACGAGGGAGCTTAATCGATGAATTATCAGCTAATTCTCTGGTAGCGGCAATAGCTAATTCTATAGCCATTTTTTTGCTCTTAGGTTTTAATTTTTTTATGTGTCTTTTTGCTTTTGTAATAACAGTTTTTAATTTACTTTTTAATCCTTTTCCAGATGTAACTTTTGGAGAACGCTTTTTCCTCAAACCAGAACCAGTTTTAATTTTTGCCGACATAGCCTTACTTACTAAGCGTGCCGCGAGTTTTTCGCCTATACTGGCATCGGAAGCAACCGCTCGCTGTTTCGCCATTTTTAACAAAATTAAATCAGCCTTATGTCGATCTTTCAAGTTTGATGACTGGTGATATGCAATATCGTGATCTTTGCAATATTCGTCCAACTTATTTACACCGTTATCTCCTTGTGCTAGTCTTTTTATTAATTTAGTACCAGGACCACAGTAATTATATCCTGGTAAGTGTAATTCAAATGGTAAATTATTAATAAGCCAATTGAGAAGACCACTCTCTCCAAAACACATTATACGACTGATGATTCCGGTTTGAATAATTTATAATATTACATTCGATTTATCAATCCAACTGCTTTCAGCTGAAGACAAACCTAACCATTTTACTAAAACTCTGTTACCTTTTCTTCTAAGAACTTTCTCAACTAGATAAACATCGGGATGTTTTGTTTTTTGAAGTTCTTGTGTGTAAAATGCACCTAAAATAGGGCGACCTCTGATAGTATCTTCAATTAAGTAAGTTATGGGAGCTGTTTTTTGTATTTTACGAATTTTAAATATTTCCGTTGACCAGTTGGGAGTGTAACCTTTTTCAAATGTTCCTTTGTATTTACTGATACGCACATAATCACCTACTTTGTACTTGCTTTTTAAATTATATATTTTTAGCAACTTTAAATACCTTTCTAATATCATTTTTTTATTATTATTGTCCACATTAGCAGGAATTTCATTAATAGTGCGATGGTGAGTGTGATTGTATTTGTAAATAACATCATTTAGGATATTATTTATCCAATTGTAATTGCCTTTTAAACTAAATTCCTTATAAACTTTAGATTTCAATGTCCTGATAAATCGTTCAACTATTGAAGCCTTTTTTGTTGAGAAGGTTGAATAATGGTTAATATTATATGATTTCATGAGCTTCTGAAATTTGTTATTATAAAATTCTGCTCCATTATCCGTTTGCAGACTTTTAGGAACACGTCCTTTATCCAACAAAGTTTTGAAAGAGTTACACAAATCTTCTTTGGTTTTACTTCTCATAGGAATGGCCCAAGCATATTTCGAAAATGTATCAATAACGACAAGAATATATCTGTAATTTTTATTTTCTTTTGAAATTGATTGCATATCAATTAAGTCTGCTTGCCACAAGTCATCTATATCTTTCATGATAACATGTCTTCGTGGATAGTTCACCCTTGCATTTTTATGAATTTCATTTACCACGTCAGATTTGCTCATGTTCACAATTCAGTATACTTGTCTTGAACTCAGCTATTATACTGAATAAAAAAGCATATTATTATGACTATTTATTGTTTAATTATATCAGCTTCTTTTAATTCTTCGATTATTGATAAAATTTCATTATCATGGTTTGTATTACCAGCATCTCGGGAAGCAATTAATAGTTTCAATCTGTCAACCAGTTCGTTAGGATCATCCCAATATACCAAGTCAGTGTTATTTTTGTATCTCTTTAGCGTTGGTAAGCTTCCTCCAAATTTAGTGATAATATTATTGTTTAACGATTCAGAAAACAATGGTCTAATTATTTCACGATATTTTATACCTTTATCACCTCTAATTTGTCCATTAGGATTGAAATCTCTCTTATGTGCATTTGTATAATGCAACATATCTTTATAGACAAGTTTATCTTTGCTCGATATTAGTTTCAAATCAGGTTTTCTTCGAAGTAAAAGTTCTTTTAAACCAGGGGTTAAATTGTAGCTTTTGTCGCCAACTTTAATTAAAATGACATTATCATCATTCACACTATCTATTTTAGAAAATGAAACTATTGAATTACCCATTAGTAATTTTTTGTTTGCACTCCTTATTCCAAATGGTATATTTACCCCATCATAAATATCATGGATGTCACTGCCCTCTAATGATATTTCTAAATCATCCAGTAATTCTGTCTGGGGAGACTTTTTAACGAACTGCTTAGAATTCAGTTCCGGTTCGCGGCATTCTTCAAACTTTGTAGAAGAGCTAGTATTAATGTCATCCAATTCCATTTCTTCAAAATTAGAGTGAGTATTTTCTAAATTTTGTATTTTTTCTATTGTTTTGTTCGAATCGACTAGGGTTTTAAGGGGATCTGTGACAGGTTTTAACATTTTGTCAAGTGACAAGTTCATTGAGTGTTCCTGGTTTTTCATTTGTTTTATTTTATTCTTTATGGAGTCTACAGACTTCATTAATTCTATTTTAATATTTTTCTCCATATTGTACCTATCATAACAACTGTATTACGCTAAAGAACAAATTATACTGAATTTGATTTTTGCATGTTAATTACTTATATGTACACAAAACAGTAAACAGTAAACAGTAATATAAACAGTCAGTTAAATTTAAAAAACATATCAAAATTCTGTCTGTACCTTCCGTTATTTAATGACGATTCTTTATTAATAAGTAGAAAATTATAAGGTTTACTCCAAACAGTTTGACAAAGATTTCTGAACTCTTTCCATTGTAAATCAGAACTAACATTCTCTTCATAAATATGCTTTAAATTAACATCATCTTGTTTAAATATAATAAGAAAATTAACATTGTCACGTAACAATTGCTTCGGAATTTTAGAATAAGTTTGAGATAAATAGAAACAATCTATTTGTTTATGTCTACCCATACAGAAATAATTGCGGATATTTATTTGATTTTCACATGCAACATCATCGAAAATAAATACAGAATTTGCTAAAGCTTCACTCGGAGAAATTACATCTTTATCATCATTGAACTCGTAAAAGTTAATCTGCGGCACTCTTTTTAATACTTCGGTCAAGAAACGATATTTTGATTGAAAAGAAGTTTTCGAGTAAAGATAAAGATTTTGAAATTTTAAACCATTTTCATGTAACAGTAAACTAATCATGGCATTAGTTTTACCGCAATTTGAAGGACCGCATATTATACATCGAATCGTATTAGGCAATAAAGCACTGTGTCTGATTGAGCGAGAAGATTCATTAAAATCGATATTATTAACCTTCAGAGATATGGGTTGCTTGATCAACTTCATCATACCGATTGCCACAATGAATAGGCAGCCTAAATATTTATATCTAGTAATTTACACCAAAATATATAAAAAGGGTAATACTATTATATACATTGAGTACAAGAACAAGTCCAAATCTTTTAAGAGTTTCTAAGTTGTTGGAGATGGCGTTTATGTCAGACAGTTAGGACTGTCCATGAGGGCATCCATAAAACACATCACAGTTTGACAGGTTTAGACTTGTATCGTTAAGATAAATCATTAAAATGCCACAAGTATCAATTATGTTATTTGAGACATTAATTTTTAGATTATAAAATGTGTATCTAACATGACTAACGTCTTAAATATTCTTCAGTCTGCAGCTGTGATTTGAGTCAACGGGTCCTTTGTTTACAATTTAGTTATTTTGAGGTAAGTATTTTCCAATAATATTTAACTTATACTTTTTAATTTCATTTATGACAATCTTGTTATTATCGCTATTAATTTCAGAATCATGTTGAGATCACCATGCTACAGTCCGGTTTTGAATATTATGGATCCTAACAGAACTTCGTCATTGAATAACGATTCGGAGGGAATAAATTTACAAGTGAGTAACATGAGAATTTTCATTATTATTAAATATTATTGTTAATGGCTGCTATTCACTTATAAAGTTTTTTTTTTCAGAACACGACAGACATCAATGATCCTATAACTCATCCTTTTAATTATGCCCAAGATAGGGAGAGCTGGTATGCTGAAGTAGCAGCAGCAGCACAAGAGGAATATCGTCTTGAAAAAGCAGAGAGACAAACATTAAAGAAGAGGAAAATTAAATCAAAATCTTTGAAAACTAAATCCTTTATCATGCGTAAAGAATCGGATCGTGCGCAACGTGTAATAAAAATTATGATTTATGACTTGGACGGTGGCAATATGGATGAAATATCATCTAATCCTGAAGATGCAAGTGTGAATGTGCAGTATTTAGTGACTAGTGAATATGATGACATTATGACTGAAACTGAATATTTAGTTGGTAAAATTGTAAAGAAATTAAGCAAATAGATGTGTACGTTTATACTTAATATATTTAAAAAAATAATAATAATTAATAGTATTAAGTTGTAGATAAAGAATAAGATTTTTTTGTTTATTACCTTGTAAATAATACTTTTATAGTGTATATTTTAATTTGTAATTAAAATAATAGTCCTAAGTTTAGTATAGTAGTTCACTTTTTAGTAGTACAGAAATAGTTTGTTATTTAGTTTTATTAATAGTTTATTTTTTAGTACTTTAGTGACTGGTACCATTGTATATTTATTATGAAAATTAAAATAAATTATTTAATGATATACTTGTTTCATTATTCAGTTAAATCGAAATAAATAATGTCCTAATGACTGATTTCGGCCACAGCGGCTAGTGCCACTAAACAAGGCGCAGTCTCTGTTCTCTTATTCTCACAGCCCGATGGGACGACCGGAGAGAGATCAGGCACAGGACCCAAATTTTTACTTACTTTCCAAAACACTGAAGGTGTGATATTTATTTTATAAAACGCACAGAACACTCGAAAAGGCACACACTGTGCCTTGGGTTTTGACTTGGCAGTTCCACGGTCTCACCACTAGGATATCAAAGCTTCTATATTCGAGATAAATAGGTATGTATCAATAACAATTAAACACAAATCAGTTGAATACAAAATATTTATTTCATTTCAAAAATAAAAAATACATTATGACTTAATTTTATTACAAAAAATAATAATATAATTATCCTGTTAAGAAAATAGTAATAAATCTTTGGTTCAGATTAGAATAGAGAACTATAATGACCCCATGGTAAAGTAAAAGCATTTTTTTTTTTAATTTGACGTTTGTCATCATTGCCATCAAGTACCACTTTATTGATTCTTTGTGTGTAGAGTTTATGATTTTTAGATCTTATAACAAACATAGGGTACCTAAAATTGATATTACAATTTAATGCATTTTTATATTTGTTTATGGTAATTTTTTTTGAAACAGATTTTTTTACACCTTTGGCTTTCTTAACTATATCGCTCAGCGTATTAATACAGTACAGCTTAGCTCTTAAACCAATAAACTCTGATATGACATCTCCGCCCATTTCATCCTTAAAGAAACCAGGTATCTGTTTATTGCAATGTGGTATCCCATAAATATTGTTAATCTTAAAATTACTTGTATCAAAGTATTGAATATTATTTTTCATGTCTTCATAGAAATCTTTGGTACGTATTAAATATAAGAGACTGTCCGTATCGGTATAACATAATTGAATGTTATTTTGGTATATTTTTTTCATTATGGAATAATGAAAATTATATAGGTGACTCTTTGCTAGTTCCAGTATCGTAAAGCCCATATATATTGGTCGGTCTAAAACTACTTTTGCCGGCTGTAACTGAATAGCAACAAGATTTTCAGAAATTATAGCAAGATTTTTGAAATTGGGAGCGCCTATGTACTTTTCAGCACCATTAATTTTGTTAGTTTTATTGAAGTCATCTTTCCATAAATTAACTAACTTAACATCAACTTGTTTTCTTTTATTTTCAATAGTTTTCCCAAATATTGAATTATTTTGCTTTTTAAAAAAATCCCTTTCAAAATCTGAAGTGGCTTCCTGTCTGAGTCGAGTATTTAAATTTATATATGGTTCTAAGATCTTTTTTTGTGTAAATGAAAGTATTCTATGAATTTTTAACACTACGATACCATTTTTTACGCACTCTTGCAAATGAATATAATGTATAACATATTTATATTTATCATAAAGATTAGCTATTAATTTATTAGTTTTACTGGAGCATGGCATAGGAGGAATTATTTTTTCTGCTGCAAATGGTAGATCAGAATGTTCATCGTGTATTGCAAAAGGATAATGAATATCTACTTCAAGTATATAACCTTCATCACTGTCTGATGAAATAGAGTTAATATTGAATTTGATAATTTCACTATCCGTAAGGAATCTAAAATTTCCAACCGGTAAACTTTGCATCATAGCATAACCATATAAATTAACACAATCTAAGTAAGCTAGGAAAGTA
This sequence comes from Eremobia ochroleuca, assembly GCA_949629135.1. Lineage (NCBI taxonomy): Eukaryota > Metazoa > Arthropoda > Insecta > Lepidoptera > Noctuidae > Eremobia > Eremobia ochroleuca. Next base: position 19,221,888 of record OX451400.1, on the reverse strand, counting down.
TTAGGTTCTTGTTCATTATAATTTGGCAGGTATTTATTATTAGCTTTTGCATACCTTAAAGAGCACTGGGCTAACCCTCCTCTGACGCCTTTTTCTAGCATTTCATACATTTCTATATCAGATAATAAGTCCAATTCAACTTGAGTAATTAATAACATAGCATCCCAACTTAATGATGGTGATGAAACATAATGAGAAGGATCTAGCCCATAGTGCTTTAAACTCATGGATCTAAATTTTTCAAAAATGTCACATAATAATAGCACATCACATTTTAGGTATAAATCAGTGTATTCTCCTATATTATTTATGCAAAATTTATTCCATACAGTTAATGCATGATTATAATCTTCTTCTGATACAGTTTCGGATGTGAGTCTACTATAGAATTTGTTTCGATCAGGTAATTGTGTTTCTTCATATTTTTTCCAAGAGTTTATATATTCATAGCAATATACACCCTTTTTTAGACACAATCTTAGTAAATCTTCATCAATGAAAAATGATTTTAAATGCATAAAATCTGCAACATTTAGAGTTTTCGCTAAATTATCCAAACTAGAACTTAAAAAATTAAAAGAGTCAATAAATTTTAGTTGGACTGTGTTTTTTGAATCCAGAGGCACAAATTTACTGAAAGAAATATATTTTTCTTTGTTTTTTGGAATTAAATTTATGTAACCACATACTGAAGAAATTTCATTGATAAATAAATGGCTGTCATATCCAGAAAGATTATGAAATATTACTGGAATAAAATTACATGATTTAGAATTTAGATTACATTTATTATGAGCTGGCCCTCGATATTTACCAGTGAAATGATCATGATCACGAACAACATGATCATCGGATGCAAATTTTTTTTTACATATATGACATTTCACGGCAGTTTTAAAGGAATGGTATTCTTCACTCGTCAATGGTAACATTTGTCTGTGCATTGACAAAATCTGATACAATCTTTGCGAGTCGTTGATAATTGACTCAACGAATTTTTTTGAACAATTTGGACCACGATATGATATTAAATTATTTAATTCAGGGTTAGACTCACAGCATATGTAATACGCAAAGCAAGTGGCTTCATGAATTTGAATGTTTTCAATATACTGACTTTTACTTTTATCTGAATATTCACGTAATAAGCTTTCAAAATCTCCGTAAATGACGATTGGAACTCTTTGAGTTTTTTGATAATTTGAAAATCTAAGTTTACTATTTTCTTCAGGAAGAACGGTTTGCAATCTACCACAATTATGATTATTTAGTTTTTCCTGTGTTTTAAAATATAAAAAACATTCTTCACATAGATGAATCTTAGATTTGTGTTTTGTAAGTTGACTGCGAACAATTTTTTCAAGGTTTTTAATTAAGCAGAAATGATTCCTACCATTCTTGCTAATAAATAATAAGTTTACATGATTTAACTTTCGCAGTTTAGTTTTGTATAATGGTCCCGTTATAGTATTGTTTTTTTCCAAACCATAAATGTTCATACTTATATTAAAATTATGTTTTTCAAACCATTTTATATCTTCAAATGTGGGGGGAAAAGACATTCCGTTAGTATTTAAGATCTTAGAATAATGCGGATAAGATGAAACTCTATTAGGATTATTTTTAGCTGGATACATATGAGCAATGATACACCAAAGAAAACAATGGTTATCCGTATTCTGAATATTAAGACATGCCTTCATTTTGTTAATTCTCAAAGGTAAAGCAATGTAACTTCCTGCTCTCAAAGGATTGTATTTTGCAATATTCATCTCTAAATGACTTATTTTCTCTATTGTCCAACCAGATTCTGATAATTCAAACTCTAAGCATTTACATATTAATCGTTGCGTGCAATCTTTGTATAAAGATATGATATCTGTACTATGATTTATTATGGAATATTTAGTATTAAAAGACTTAAGAGATAGTTCTTCATTCTTAGGAAGTAAATATAGCACAAAAAGTTCAAAGTTTATCTTTAATGATTTATGTTTTTGTAATAATGGTTGTAATAAATTATAAATGGTGTTGAATACATCAGATAAAAATAATTCAGGTGTTATTATTTCATTACTTTGAGGATTTATTTTGTAGCTAGCTATTCTGTCTTTGAAAGCACTGGCTATCAGCTGAACATTTTGGTATTCAGTACGAAGTAAACAATTTGTTTTATGTTTGTTACTTTTCTTATGTGATGAATACTTTGACTTTGAGACATGTAACTGACAACTATGGCAGAATTTCATTTTTGTAAAGAGCACGATGTTAATACTTGTCAATCTCGATAACTAGAATATTATATTAATTTGAGCTTTTACTTTTAAATTTCGTTGTATAAATAATGTATGGATATTTGAATTTCAGAGTTTCATGATTTCTGAGCAATATTGAAATATCAGTTTTTGTAAATTTTTGGTTTTAGGTCTGTAAGAAAGGTAAACAGCGTAAAAGTAAATTATTATGATGAATATTTAACATGCTTGATTTCTAGATATTTGAATTTCAGAGTTTCGTGATTTCTGAGCAATATTGAAATATCAGAGTTTTTGTAAATTTTTGGTTTAGGTCTGTAAAAGTAAATTATTATGATAAATATTTAACATGCTTCATTTCTAGATATTTGAATTTCAGAGTTTCATGATTTCTGAGCAATATTGAAATATCAGTTTTTGTAAATTTTTGGTTTTAGGTCTGTAAGAAAGGTAAACAGCGTAAAAGTAAATTATTATGATGAATATTATTTAACATGCTTGATTTCTAGATATTTGAATTTCAGAGTTTCGTGATTTCTGAGCAATATTGAAATATCAGAGTTTTTGTAAATTTTTGGTTTAGGTCTGTAAAAGTAAATTATTATGATGAATATTTAACATGCTTGATTTCTAGATATTTGAATTTCAAAGTTTCGTGATTTCTGAGCAATATTGAAATATCAGAGTTTTTGTAAATTTTTGGTTTAGGTCTGTAAAAGTAAATTATTATGATGAATATTTAACATGCTTGATTTCTAGATATTTGAATTTCAGAGTTTCGTGATTTCTGAGCAATATTGAAATATCAGAGTTTTTGTAAATTTTTGGTTTAGATCTGTAAGAAAGGTAAACAGTGTAAACAAGTCAATTATTATGAGTTCAAAATGATTTCAAAAATTTCGAAATATTGAAATAGAATAGATACAGTGTTTAATAAATGTTTGGCTTAGACCTGTGTAGTAACACAATACATTATATTGTTAATATCATACAGAAAAAAAAGGGGTCTATACTAAATTCAAATCTGAAGCAGATAAGTGCTACAAACACACGTATGATAAAAAAATAAGATAATCGCAGCTACAAAATAATTATATAATAACAAGTTGCTGTTATTAGAAAACGTTTGATTGTTACAATATACCGAGACTTTATATTTGGATACAGGATTAACTAATCCGGCAATACTTTCTCAGTTCCTATATGAAGCAAGAGTAAAAAAAAAAAAATATAACATATTATAGTGCAATTTAGAAAACATTTGAAGGATATAATATAGGTTTTATGTTTGCATACTCTTGCTTAGCAGCGCTAACTAAGCCAGTAAGAGCTTTCCATACCGGATCGCTGTCATCATGTGATGAGCGAAGTGTGAAAAGCGCTCGCTTCCAACGATTAGCAGCAAGTGTCTCTGCTTCCTTGCTGTTGTAGACACGCAGCTCTATATAAAACTGGCCGCTGCGAGTTGGATCACGCTGCAGGGTGTAGCCGGAACCCACGCGCCGTGCCAGATAACTTCTTAGAGCAGCAGCTCTAACAGGCTCCGCTGCGTCGTCCTGAAAATATAATAAAATTATTAATTTAATTAAACAGCATAGCAAAAACTCCAATAAAAGTTTACTGTTAGGCTACTAAACTCACTCTATAAATTTATACTATTCTCATTTATTATAAAAAAGACCGAGTTGTTAGTATACATATAACTGTCAGATACTATAGCAACAATTTAACATTATTTTAGTCTGAAAATCACTATCTGCATGAAATCGGTACAAAATAAGGTAGATATAAACAGACAGAAGTTACTTCATGTTCGAGTAAGATATTTCATTTAAACACATTTGATCGAAACAACAGGTAAAAAATTAAATATTAAACGATTGTTACCAGAACACACTATTTAACAAGAATATTGTGAAACTGTAAAAAGTATTAGATGACTATTATGCTTACCTCAGAATCTGAAAATATTGAGGATTGTTTTCGAGCAGTAGATACTGGCTCGGTTTCAGAGTCTTGGGATAAATCAGGAGGAGGCGCAGTTTTCTTACTCTGTTTAGGTTTTTTGCTGATGGTTTTCCTTTTCCTCGATTTTTGAGGCTTTTCACCACTCGTGCTTGCTTGCAAAGTAATCTCCGTATCAGAGTCAAAAGGATTCCGAGATGCCCTAAAATTATATAATGATTCATTAGAATGTAGTTGTTATTTGTAATTAAAAGTATTTATTCATTGCACATAGTTCGTTCTGCCTATTGAAAACTGTAAAATTCAAGACTAGATATTCAACTTAAAAATTAAATAGGTACATACATACTTATTGTCACCGATCTTGTCACTCAACACAATACAATAATTCACGTTACACAGACAATGCACACCGAAATCGCAATAATTCTGGATGCGCTCCTCAGTGATCGCTTTTTATACTACTATAAATTAAGGTAGCGATTATATTAAATATTGCAAACGCTAGATATCAACATTGTCATCAATGATTATTGGTATTTCAATCATATGTACTAGTCAAATAAAGTCGATAATGAATTAATCATGTTTACTCACTATGCTCATCGCCTTACATTTCTTAATTTGGTATTGGCACCACGATGTCGCGGATACCTGAGACGAAATTCTAAAAAGGAAATCGTATGTACTTTACTGTTCTAGTGATAATCTTTATGAGTATCACATTTAAATGGTTATTACAATTTCTCAAAGAGATAACCAATATAATTTGAACTTTATATTTTTTTATGTTATAAATCTAAAATCTATAAATACCTCAAGACTACGGAATTTATAAACCTTTAAATGATATTTATTTTGCAAATAGGTTGAAATCAATACTTTTTTTTCCAAAACGAGATTTTCCTAACTGACTACTTTGAGAAGAAACGCCGAAATAAACTCAAGAGTCATAGTCTCTTTTCAGGTCCAGACATAAAAATAAATTATATAGTAATGTATGAGCAGTGAAAGTTTGCGTCTGAAATGACCTTTTTGAGGAATGTGCCATACAAGTTTGCATGGACCTGTCCAATCAGGTATACTTTAGGTAAAATCAATCAGTTTATTACATTTAATGATGATGCTTAATTATGTTTTGATAATCAATCATACAGAAACAGTTTGGATGGCAAATTGAATTCAAATGTATCTGGATTGACTAAGCATACTTTGAAGCAATGACCGATGCGATATCCGTGAGGTCAAAGCCATAATCTAACATCAATATAATAAGCTTAAGATTGGCTCCTCACACTTTCGTACTTAAGTTATAAAATGACTGTGATCAAATAATAAGTACAAATAAACTCGTAGTGAGAAAAAAATGACTAATGTGAATGCTGTATGTTATACATATAATTTTTAGTTTACAACGACATAAAAAGATGAGTTATAAACTGATAGCGCAATTGAGTTGGCTCTTTAACTTAATATTCTTGTTTATATTGTTCGCTGTATCAGTTCAGCGCGTATTGATACATAATACCTATGTTATAAATCATAACGTTGGTAGTCTGATTAGTCATCGCTCGATAAAAACAATTGGGGATTCTGGGATCATGCAGTTCGAACGAAGCGAGAACAAATGATTCCAGAATCCCCAATTATACCCTACTTTCATTTCTTGACGTCATTGGTAGACGCCAATGGACGCAATCATAACGACATATCATTAATAATGTAACGTCTATACCTAAAAGTCTTTTTTTAAAGTAGCTTAGCTTACGGTATCATGCTGCATAATCATTAGTATTTATGTAAAACATAAGTCAATCAAACTGAATTGAAATCAACATAAAATTGTAATAATTTAAGTCATTTAGAATTCAAATATGCAGCAAATGTTACTTAATTAACTAATTTCATTGAGATAATCATGACAGAAATAGCTTGTCGAATCATTTTTGTGACATAAACATCCTATTTGATTCTGTGTGGTCTTCAAGTGAGAATGACTCTCTTAATTTAATCGCATACGCATTAGAAAAGGATGCATATATCAGTGTGTAGGTACAGCTATTTCATTTACATACCAACTAACAGCACACTCTGGATACTGTAAAATGTAATGACCTGAACATCCTTGCAGCAATCTAACAGAAAAATATACCACATTTAGCTCCAAATTACAGTGTCGATTTCTATAAGACAAAGGCCACAAAATGTGCGGATTGTGAAATATCTCATGAGGTCAGAAGACGTTTAGTTGCATGTACTTACCCGACCTTGTGTCACATCGGAACATTTGCCGTCGACAACCTTCGCCGGCTAATAACGAGTCATCAAATTCTTATTACGACATTAAATAATATCAATGTTGTGTGTCAGTCGGGTTGAACGCCAGTGTACGGGATTGTAGGAAATTGTTTGTTACATTGTAGTGGTTAGGAATCTTTGAATATTTGTGGTGACCTCTTATTTTTGCACTGGAGTGCATTCGTGATAGGACGCCTAAGAAGGCATAACCATAGAAAAACATGGTTTACATGGTATTCTTTTGGGAATGTTAGAAGTAAATCTTTTACCCAATAAATAAGTGGATTACTAAGCACTACCAAATATTGTATTTGGAAAGGACGAAAGAAAATAATATTATTTAACAGCGCAACAAGAACCATATTCAGTTCGAACATAGGAATTAAAGAGACGGATAGGTCATTGGTAATCTCTTTATCGCTGTACCTTTACGGATTGATTTATTGCAGTAAACACGCTGATGATAAAAAAACTGCAAAACCTTGACCCTTGGAGCATATCGAATGCTGCGTTTCCATCATGCTCTACATGCAAAAAACCAGCCTATTAATACAGCATTAGTATTCTAGCTATTATTGCTATTAAATCATAGCGAAGGATGTTACTACTTAGCCCAACATGATTGAGAAACCGTCCTTTATTTCCGATTTATGTGTTCGGCAGTCGAGTCCGACCGTGTGGAAGCGACCCGTCCGGGAAACGGTGATGCAAATGTTCGGCGCAGTGTCAAGATACTGTGTACAGGCTGTTTGCTTGTTGGTTGTGGGTTCTTCATACTTTTCTGGAAGACTATGTGTTGAGTAATCTGTTTAGAGTACATACAACTAGATGCTTCGGTGCGGGCATAAATAAGCTATGTGTTAGATTAGGAATCCGTGAGAATTTCACATTTCAAACGTAACAACCAATCTACATGGTCTTCACAGGATCTGACCAAGATATGTCTGGATTTTAAAAGACACTATGACTACCGAGTGTGTTTCAGCCTTTCTTCTTAGAGTAATCATAGGAAACGCCGACCTCATCTAGTTTTATGTTTTAAATTATGATTGACGTGTAAAAGTGTTTGTACAAACCTACTTATAGAAATAAAATCATTTATCATTTATAACAAGACATAGCAGGTTGCTAATTTAGGGAAGCTGTTTAGTCATTTTCATCTTGTGCAAGGCTACAAGCCTTCAACTACAGAGTTAAATGGTGAAAACTCAATGTTATAAACGGTGTTGACTCTTCACTTATTGAAAGTCCTGCCCGAATTAATTGAAGAAATTTCAAAAACGCTGACTTTTAGAGCTGCTGAAGATGTGCGAAAAGAATTCCGTAAGGCAGATGAGCAGAACCGCGATATGTCATCAATACATTTAACGTAGGTGCATCATCCCGTACACGATCGAGTGCGGCGACGGTCACGGTGGCTGCGCTCGGATGTGAGGCAAGTGTCGTCCGAGGACGCGACAACTGTGCCAATAACACGTGCACCCACCCTAGCGTGACAACGTCGCTGGCTCGTATGTAGACTGAGGACTTATAGGTTTTGGTCCGACAGGTTATGATGAAGTTATGATAACTCTTGCAGCTATTAGTATTTCCGTGCCGATGGCAGCAACTAGCACTGTAAATCAATTATGTTAGCCCAAAACCAAACTCCTATTCTCAAATAGCTCAGGGAAGTAGAAAACTTAGGTAAGTCAGTCTGAAGTGAGCTGTCAATGACGCTGGGGCATCAGTCGGGATGCCAGCCCGCCTATTCTGTAGCTACCGTGAGCTTGACGTGAGCTGTCATTCCGCCTGATGCTAAGCATTGACACTATTGACAGCTCACTTCACCAAAATTTTGCACAGTGTAATTTTTACAGAAAACATCAGCTGGTGTAATGTTATGTTAGTGTGCGTTGATTGCAATATTTTGTAGCAGTTCGAACAGGATGGATCATTTATAATTAACAAGTGGTAATGGTCAGTTTTGGTCCTGAGAGTCCTAATTAAATTATTATTGCAGAACCTCTGGTTATCAGTTCCCAATTTTGAATAAGTTATATACGACACAGTCGTAACCACATAGCATTGTTTAAGCATTAAGTTATAATGTCAAACAGTATCTTCCTCATTCATTCCTCTGCGTGCTGCGCATCAGATGGTCAGGTATTAGCATACAGTCTAGCTGTGTAGTTTCTATAAACGTTAGTAACTATAACTAATACTACCAGGTGGAGTGAAATAGTGAAATGTATTGAATGCCGCGCGCTTGGCGCTCTACAGTGGGAGAAGGGAATATTACTTTGAAGATCTTTGAACTTTTAAAGTGTTCCAATGAGAGGTTTTTAAAGAGTTGGTGCAGGCATTGTTTTATTGTGTGGTTATGAAGTGGTATCTTTGAAAGTCCTGAAATCGTGGAAGTGCTGTATTACTTACAAATGATTGGGTTTTAGAAGAATACCTCTAACTATTAAGACTTATTTTCATAGAACTTCGGTTCCAGTGAGAAAGTGGTTTGAATAAATATACCTTTCGCAGAGAAAAGCCAGGAAGAGAATGGTTCCTCCCCTGAGCTACCCAAATGAATGCCAGTCCCAACCGGTCACTATTGTTGTATAAAGACGCAACCCAACGCCTACCGTAACAGGCCATAACAGGTCAATTACGTGATACCACATAACCTTTAACGTCATTCGAGAGATTCTCCTCTTCAACAATGGCCACAAAACAACACCCTTGTTCAAATACCAACGAATAACATTCTCTGTGAATGATTTGTGCCTACTGGCGAACGAACCACGCGTGAAAGGTTGGTATCATCCCGCGACCCTCACGGAAACTACCATGCCACTACCTTCGGCCCATGAAAAAGTTGCCCTGATAACCTGAAACGAACCATAGCTACTTCATTATAAAGTTGAATCTTAAATAGCAGGTTAGTGAAGATGACAGCGAATGTGTTCGAGGAATTTGCATCTTGATAGTTGGGAAATAAGGTGGGATGTTGCCTGGTAGTAGTTTTGCACTAGAAAGTCTGACTCGAGTAACCCCAGTCTGGGTCTAGTTGAATAAGTAATAGTAAAACTGATTTGGGATTAAACGGAATTCATTAGAATTATGTTCAGCTGGGTAAACAGGACACTAGGCTGGCTTAGTCTTGTACGTTTGCTATAAATTATGTCAGGCAAAAGAAGCGACAGATTAGCAGTAGCAGAGGTAAAGCTATTTGGTCAGAAATTGTCCGGAAATTTTGTACTATCTACCACAATACCTATTTCTGTCACAATCTGTATTTGCTTAAAGGGTATAAAGTCAGGAATAATTAAAGTCATATGACACTTGTAAAAATCTTTGGTCGGCAACACCTCGGCAAGTTCTTTGATATTTTAAAGGTCCTAAGGGTGGCTAGACCAACGACCTAAAGAACCTTCTTTAGGTCACCCGGCTGGAACAGAATGGATGCGGATGTCGGAGGACGGGTGTTGTGACGCAGCCTGGCAGAAGCCTATGTCCAGCAGTGGACTGTGATAAGCTGAGTTGATTGATTGACTGATGGGTGGCTGTAACCACTTTCTATCTGTTGGACTTCGATCGGCGAGTGATTTCGATTTCCCAAATGAATGCCACTAAAACGGCACATCTTTTGCTTGCTATCAACTGTATTTTAGTAGGTACCTATTTCGATAAAATCTTCTACGTTTTCAAATAAAACCATAGCAAACATCTAGATATAATTGTGTACCAATCTGGAACAGTGTTCTTAGATAAAAAGTATAAATCAGTTCGGCCATATTTTGCATTATAATTGGGCTTGGCAAAAGATTTACTATAATTATCTCGGAGAGTCATATATCGCGCACAATGTGGAATTACTTTAGTCTCACTGTGGTACTTTGTATTATAATGCTGGTTCTTATTATGAGCAGAGTTTATTATTTTACATATTCGCTTAAGGAATATAGGTTCAGTATGTTGTCATAGTTTCTGTATGAGAAGAGGATTTTGCTCTGTAGCGAGATCTGATTTATTTTTAATAGAAACAAGTTATTTAAATATGGCAGAGCAGCGGTGGCCCAGTGGCAACGGCCCGAACTTACGAATCGTAGGTCGTGGGTTCGAACCCAGACATCGGCTTTAGTTTGTGTAAATCATTTCATCACCACTGCTCTCACAACGGTGAAGGAAAACATCGTGAGGAAACCAAAAATTCGACGCCCTGTGACATCTACTTCCTCTTATAGAGAGGAGGCCTGTCCCTGTGGGAACAGATTACGTATTTTATGTATGTATTTAATTATAGGGAGGGGGTTACAATTTTATACACTTTAATTCGATGTTCCTAGTTTATCATTTATGACTTCAAGTGACAGCTATGTAAACAGAACCCAGCATTGCATAAATATGTTAGCGGTCACGCCCTTTACACCTGGAGGCTTTTATTTAGATACTATGTTTTTGTTTACATTTTTAGTTTTCATATATTTTTTTTTTTGTTTGAGTACGTATAGTTTTTTTTTTGTATTTGTTGGTAATTTGGCGTGGCTAGCTGACATATAGCAAATCATTTAATTTGGTGTTCTGTGTCTTCTAATGGTAATTACTTTGCATACCTTTTATTGTATTCAATCAAGTATTTTCTAACTCAACAAACAGCTGTGCTGCTGGGGAGTTTGTTGCGCCACTTCTTCTCCCCAGCGAAAGCACTAGGAAGTGGTGAAGGCGGGCATTTTGGGGGACTGTCTTTTGTAATTATGACTTTCGAAAAGTACTGATTCTCAGCCTAGTTTGAATAAATGACTTTTGATTTTGATTTTGACAACTACACGCAGTGAGAGATTATACGTGAAGCCATCATCAAATGGTTATTAGTTTGAACTAATCAATAAAAGTACTAACCTTTTCGATTGAATATTTCTCGTTTACTCATGATTTTAAGTAATGAGGAGAGTTTATCTCTATCCAATAAACCACATTCAGGTTTATTATTCACTCGCGGCTCTATTCCATTGGATTATTGAAAAGGAAAACTAAATGATTAGAGACCTTTAAATTGAATAACTTATAAGGCTTCAACACACTTTGGTTTGACAGCAATTGAACAGTATTGAAAATTTGAATTGCATCTGGGGACAGAATAAGTGACCTATCGTGAAGAAATTAAACTTCGTGATATAAATGTCGTTAAATACTAAATAGCAATGGGATCATCATTGAGCTGGATTTCATTTTTCATTTGGTTAATATTGTGGTAATGTTTATAGAGAATAAAAACGGACCTTAGCAAGACGATTTTATTACGAAAATTTATAGAACAATCGTTACCAAGTTTCTAAGATTGAAATATTCACAAGATCATCATCATTCTCTTTCTCTCATCCCAATTAATTTGGAGTCGACGCAACACGTCTTTTTCTTTCATACTTCTCTGCTAGTCGTCATCTCGGTAGTCAACCCCTTTCTAGCCATATAATCTTTCACACTGTGCATCCATCGTTTATTTTTCACTAGGCACAAGTTATCTACGACACACCAAAACAGGAGACTATACGCAGTAAAACTATAAAACTACAGAACTGCCTATCCCAATTTCCTTATAACCAGCACAGGCAACATTGCATTGCAAATAAGTCAATAACCACTCATTTGCCACATCTTCGCATTTGCTTAGCATTTGTTACTAGTATGTCACCTCAGCGACCTGCTCGTAAAAATAATCCTTGCACGACCAGAACTGCGAAGAAGGTTTCCAGTATATGATTAGCCGTGATCTGTGATGTTGTTTATGGAAACTGCCTTCCCTTGGCGATTTTATATTAAGAGCGTATAATTAGAAGTTGTTTAGCAAGTGTAAGGTTCAGGATGCTGTCCGTTAGGCTGGGAATCGCTTTCTTTGAACCTTCCCGTTGCCAAACACCCATAAAAAACATCTAATAACTGTAGAAGACTACAGTTATTAGACGTTTCTTATGGGTGTTTTGATGGTAAACGGGCGAGATATAACCATATCCTTTTATCTGAATTTTGGTCTATACATCTTAGGAACCGGAGAGAGATCAGGCGCAGGACCAACGCTTAACGTGCTTTCCGAGGCTCGGGGGTATCACACCGCCGCTTCCTAACTCCGGGCTGTTACTGAGAAATTCCTTATGGAAAAACTCAGTAACACTGCCCTGATATGAAAATTTAACACAGGACCCCACGCTCGGCAGTCGCATTTGCGAACATGTGACCAACGGGGTATCGAATTAGGAAGTGCACTGAGGAAAACAATGCAATTTCTCTATGCCAAACAAATCTTAGGTGACGACAAGACCATAAAACTATTGAGACTTTGATAGTCCCACGAATGCGGAGCTGCACAATTATAATGCTCTACAAGTCTACAATCACTAACACATTATTACATAAGATTTAGCCTCTACGCATGCCGTAACAATTATTGACCCACCACATTAATTTCCCTTTCTGCACTGACAATTAAACTGGTGACAACACTTAAAGGCTTCCCATCGATAGGACCCTAAATTTAAATTGAATCTGTTCTGAGCGCGTAGCGTAAGTCGTTTAAGGGACTTCCTTACACCGTCGGCGGCTTTGTCACAAGTAATGGAAGGCGGATGTCAATCCGGTGACACGTGAATGTTTATAGCGCGGCTTCGGTGTGATGGAGGAGCAGAGGGCGGGAGTGTCCAGGGCTTAAGATAATCTTGGTAATATAATGCTGCCTACGCAGTAAAAGCTGTTGCTATCTTAATGGTTAACATTTTGCTGTGTTATTCTTCCTGTTTTGCGATCTTTAAGCAATCTAAATAAACGTAGCCATGCAAAATATATTGGAGCTTCTCAATCAGTATTTTTTTAACGAACTCCTAATTAATCTTCTACTTTGTTTATTGTTTTTTTCAATAACCATTTTAGAACATAAAATTCATCACCAAGCAATTAGTATTTTACTTTAGCCAGGGGCTAAGTATTGCCATACAACGTGGCAATGCTACCAGTCTCTTGGGCATTTTACAATTTTTCTAAGCCATATTTTACTTTCTTAATGGTTTTAGTTAGGTTATGACATTATATTTTTATTTTAATAGTTTGTTAGTTTATTAAGTATTAGAAATTTATCCAGTCATACTGTGTTACTTAAAATCTTTCGGGTTGTATTTAGAAAATGTCGAAAAATCTCGCTCGCTCCCGCTCCTGCCTTTCACTCCACTATAAAGTGGTCGGTCTAGTGATCAAATTTAACATTTCGCCGTCCAATCGCGTCCCGCCGATAGATTGTAAATGTAATTGGAACTACAAGGTGGCGTACCGGCTACCTCTGCGTGTGCGCATGTTTTGCAAAAACGGGAAGAATTCAATTTAAATCAGTTGGTGGCTGTAGCACGGCAGCAATGTGTTTGAAGCTTTTTTTTTTGTAGAATAATTTTAAGGTTTTTTACGTTATTAGCAAAATATTATAACGAATGCTTAAATACTTTAATTAATTACTTTATTATAATAGTCCAGTACACTAATATGTAAGTAATGCTGTTCTAGATTAATTAGTCTATTTATTTTAATTTATGTAAAGTATATGCACTTTTTTTAAATAAACATTAGAGTCTATAAAAACTGTCGTCTACCCAAAAAAGTGACTCCCTAATAAAACTGAACCGCATTGTACACTAATTCCTAACGACGCCACACATCAATTGTTTGTTTTTTATTTATTTCAAATTTCATCGCGATATTATTAACTTTATTGCGATTACGATCTTGAGAATTCATTTTTGACGTTTTTATTCGAATTTATGCGATTCCTTACAGTGTTACCAACTTATTTTCTTATCTTCTGAACATGTATCACAATCTTATTACATCGAAATAAGGTGGAATACAGCATGATTTTGTTAAAACCGATGTATTAATACATTTTGGTCGCTATGACTTCGTGTGACTGCTCTAAGATTTTATTATTTAAAAAATTGATATTTTATTTTTCGAATTGGACTGCTAACGCGCTCAGCGGGTGGTTAGGACTGCTTCGAATATTTTCGAACCTTATCGCAGATACTTTAAAGTTTATTTTAGGTAGTTTAACATTCTGCCCTTTGAGGGACTTCAAGGAATCGAGGCTGGGATCTGCGCCTGCGCTTATATTTCCAGCTCAGTTGGATGTTTCGATGTAATCTTTGGAATTGTATAATAGTTATACCTATGTACTTACCGGAGTCGCATAACGTCTAGATTTTTTATGATAAAGTATTTTATTGAGCAACTTGTAAAATGATCCAGATTGAAGGAACTAGCTGTGGAGTTTATAGTTTTTATGTTGAGCAGTTTGATGAGTCCAGAGATAACTTTATGGAAAGATATTTTTAAATTAATGTTTTTTTGTTATTTATGGTGTATTTAAGTTGCAAAGTTATTTTAGTTCACAATCTTTTTACTCTCAATCCTAAACATATTCCAAATTACGTACTAACAAGTTAGAAAATACCTGTTTCCTATTTGAATTATCTAGAACATCCTGTATACGAGAGGTACCACGAACATCTCTGACCTCTTACCTTATTACTATTCAATCCGATCAAATAACTTATGATTAATACCTGAGTTATTACCTATAGATTTTATATACTAAACTGACAATTATATATTGCCAAGAAAAAGCGGCCGATTAATATTATACATCTTTATGATAATAAAGTACAAAAATAATAATAATTAATACCGAAACACGTGTTGTTTGTTAATTTGTTAAATATTTATGTAATTCCTGGTTTATTAAGTTGAATAAAATTATGTGTCTTGGGTGTGATCAATTTTAAATGCTTAAAGAATGGCGACCAGTCCGCGTCGCACGCGCAGTGTTCATAGACAACACCTTCTTAGAAACAATTGAAAGTGGAATTCTAATTCTAACATCATCTAAAAGTGGTAAATGACATCAAAACCACGTAAAATGATTTTTCAGATGTATATTATTTTCAACTGTACTAGAAAGAATACAACGGTTTTTTAAAAGGTTTTTACTGAGTTTTTGAGGTTTTGTTAATATTGGTTTTTTCTGCTGTTAAAATCGCGTGATTAACTAGTTTTTAAAGCTACAAACATCAACATTTTAATAAATATGGTATCAAATATAATTCAACTTTATGTTAATAAATATAACTGTACTTTTAAGGCGTGTACAGGCGACAGAAATCCATGTCAGGTTGTATAATGTATTCACAATCCGATATTTTATGACAATATTGTGATTTTTTGTGTTAAACTGGACTGTGATTGGTTTTAATCAGTTTTGTGTTCTAAACTCGAACAGTGAACTTAACTGATCAGCGGTGTAACTGCTTATTCTAAATTACGAGAATAATGATCTTAAGAACGTAGTTATGATGCAAAAGCTAACCTTACTAGTTTCTCAGTAATCTCTTCGCGCTTTTCTTATTCATTGGTGACAAAAATCATTTCATTTTCTTTCATAATACTGTAAACATGTACCTAATTGCCTATGAAGTGTGGTGATTCAAACAAACATCCTTCCTTCAAAATCATATTCATTTAAACTAGTACGAGTATTGCGATCTTGGTGAAGTGACAAGAATATCCAGTAAACAGAGATACACACGGTTTTCACAATTCACTGCATCGTAAATCGTATCGATTTGTTTCGATTGCATTTAATCGATATGTTTATACGGAAAAACAATGAATGTAGGACAGAATATTGGCCTTATGCCAAGCCTAATGTGTATGTTAATTGCTTCGACCTAAGCATAATGTCATGTAAACTAGTATGTATCACTAATGTATTGATCCAGTCTTGACGCAATTGCGAAGTACTTGCAGTAGCCCTACCGGTTCTAGCTTTGTTTCACTTGGGCTGTGACTGTCAGGCTTGGAAGTATCTGAAAGGATAGCCACGAATCAGATTGTTGTGTGACGTCACAAAGTGATATGATAAAAGTCCTTGTTTAATCTGAAGCAGACAGTAAACTCTAAAGTAAAAAGCAGCCGGTGCGATCTTAGGGCGAATTTCACAAACGAAAATAAATAAAAAGTAGCCGCTGCGATCTTAGGGCGAATTTCACAAACGAAAATAAACGCGAGCAATTACGAAACAACTTATCAGCAGCAATGGGTTTCATTTTGTCAGTTCAACAGGATTCATTGCGTTATTTATCTTGCTGAGCAGATATATTTTTCGAACATATGAAGCAATGGATTAGCAATTTCTTTCAAAATGATTCAAATTGAGATTGATAGTGTAATACGCAATACGCAATTAGTGTGCAGGACATCTAAGCCGCGTTTAAGAGCCCCAACAATGGTCACACTGACAGCTCTTGAACGCTGATTATACGCCTTGATAGCGTTCAGGCTCAATGGTGAGATTCACCCTTAGTAGTTTTTATCTAGGAATGATAAGGTCTTTTGACACAGTGGTTTTCACCACTTAATCATCTCTAGAAGGGCTGCTAGTTATAACAAGTCTAATTTAAGATACAGCGTCAGTTCAACCCTGCCAATGCGTCATCTTCCACACCTGTAACCCTACCTACCCCGATACAATCGCGGGACAGTCGACATCATTATATTCACAGCGAACTACTCATAAAATTAAAAACATCATGATACTGATCGGCGAACATTGGCAATCTTCGTACAAGATCGGTCCGCGATCAAATAATATCACATGTTTATGTTGAGATTCGATCTCTATAACATATTCTATGCGCTTGCGACGAATATTTTTCTTTACTGATATTACCGTTAGTGACAGTCGTTAACCTATGCTTTACTAATCGTGTTTTAGAGATTGCAATCTCTATGCAGTTTAGATACTTGTTTTCTCCCTTGGCGATGTCTGGTTTGAATGAGAGTACGTAATAAGATCTGGGAAATTAAGACTTCTGGTTCGCTGTCATTAGTATTTTTAAAGCCTGGTTTAGATAATGATCCTATTAGGTGCCTCGGGCTAATTTCTAAGTCTCCAGTATATGATGTTAGAAGTAGATACTACACCTTAGGTCAGAGAGATAAACATGTAATTTCTTAAGCTCTTACCTATGGCCAATACAGGAAGTAAGAATATGTGGAATGGCAATTTAACAAATCCTGCATATCTTTTTCAACCCTATCTTATCAACAAGAATACCAAAACGTCACTATCAATACAAACTCAACATAGAACACATACTAATAGAACCAGTGCCTCTCGTGCACCTCCACCATCAGCAAAATTCCATCCAAGAAAGGATCCAAACTATCCTTACTAAACCCAGCTACACTCAACAGCTCAATAAGCCACCTCCCCATCCATCAGCCTCGAACAAATACCGAAACACAAATCGCTTACAATAACAGTTATAAAGTCAACATCTCACAGAAGTCTCAATTACCCTTCCCTCTTTCCCTCCTTCCCTCCCGCTTCCCTCCCTGGTTTCCCATAGTGGTCGTGTGTGGGGAATCGTGCGCCATTACGGAGGGACCCACGAAACGCTTCGAGCTACCGGCGCTAAGAATTTCCCAGGTTAAGCCCTGGTTTAGGACTGGGAACAGTTTCAAGTTCATAGGTGTTGTATGGTGTGCGTGAATTAAAAGGAGGTTTACTTCGTTTTGGGTTTGAAAAAGTAGAAATGTTACTCGTTTGTGTCTTGTCTTGTCTTCATCAACTTACAGGACTTTTAAAACTTCTAAAACTTCTAACTACTGGAAAACATACCCTTTATTTAAAAACGTTGATTAAAGTGTATCAGGCTCAGGCAGGCCGTATCTTGAAGTAGCATTTAGGAATAGAATAGAATACTCTTTATTAGTTACACCATATTAATTATAGAATCTCATTCAAGACTTAAGCATTGACTAAAGCCTGAAGAAGTACCACACCAATACTGAGTAGGTGCGTTTGTGTAAGATGAGGTTGAGAAAAGCTGGGCTGGGTTAATTACATTATGCTTTGCACTAAGGTCGATAATTAATAATAATTGGTATCGCATCACCCAGTAACTGGTATCGTATCACCCAGTAACTGGGTTGTGAAGGTCAGACAGGCAGTCGCTCCATGTATAATACTGGTACTTAGCTGTATCCGGTTAGACTGGAAGCCGACCCCAACATAGTTGGGAAAAGTCTAGGCAGATGATGACTAAGGTTGGTTATTTTCCGAAATCCAATTAGTCATCTATAGATGAACGATAGAAGATGATATTCTATTGAGATTATCAATGGAGCCATTTTTACTTTTGAACCGACTTCCAAAAAGGACGAGGTTATTATGTTCGACTTTATGTATGTGTTGTTTTTAAATGTATGTTCGCCGATTTCTCCGTCAATTGTGGACCTATTTAAAAAAAAACGTTTTTTGTTTGAAAGGGTATGCTTTCGAAGTGGTCCCATTGTCACCAAGTCGGAATCTGTTGAGAAAATCCCATGGAAATCGAAGGAAACCCTCAAATTTTATAGGCACACGTATAGCGATTTAAATATTTTTTATAGTAACTCATGCATTTGCTCTCGGAAAACACCATTTGGTGAAGCGGAACTGATGATGAAGACCACAGATGGCTATTAGGAACTACTCAATAATAAATATTTCACGGGTTGTGGTTCGATTAGGTACTTTAATGTAGTTGCTAAGCAATTTGTGCTCGTCACAATGCGCGCAGTGAAGTGGAGCTGATGGTGACTTCTCAATCAACTCCAGTTCTCCTGGTTCTTACTAGGAGAACTCCTCAACAATTAACGTCCCTGCATCGGGAAAAGCAATATTTTGTAAAATTTGATGAGCAGTTGACATTGTGCTATTGTAACTTAGATAAATTATAAACTGACCCACTAAAAAGTAAAAAATAAAACTTTTTTACAAAAAAAAAAAAAAATAAACCACCGACTTCCAAAAAAACACTTCAAAGTGAAAAATAACTTTAAGTTCGGAAGTCAGTTGCAAAAAACTAAAATATAGATCCAAAGAAACCAACTTCCGAAATTAAAGTTATTTTTCACTATGTAACGTTTTTTGGAAGTCAGTTTTTTAATTTTAAGAGTTATTTTTAAAATATTTTACTTTGTTTACAATTAACTCCTTCGCAGATTTAAATGTTCATATTTCCCTACAAATCTAACCTAGCAAACGGATCAAATAAACTTATTAAAACAACCCGTTAATTACAAAGCGGTTTCTTCGTCCCCTCGACCATAAAGTTCAAATGTAAAGCTTCCGGATGTCAAAGGTACTCAACACATAATTAAATCTAGCCAAACAGTTAACTTGAAACGCTAGTTATCCGACGGGACAGACAGACAGATGATATTTCAAGATAAAACCTATAAAGATATAAAGAGCTCAGATAGTGTACCTGTTTGGGAACGGTGGGATATACGGGCGTGTTTCTGAGGCGGGGACGCAGCGGTTGCGTTTTGTTTTTTTTGATTGAGTTGTAATTTGTTAGTGAGTGATGAATTTACTTGAGTAACATTGATAGAAACTTCCACCAAGTTTAAGAAGAACCTGATCCTCCGATTCCGTGAATCCTAATATAAAATCCAACGTGGGAGCACGACTGTTTAATGATTTACCAGAGGATTCAAAAAAGTGTGATTGTGTATAAACATATTTAAAGCAAAATTTAAGAAACATGTTTGTACCCTGTAACGCCGCCAACGCCCCAGAGGTAAATAAGACATTATTATTTAGATGTAAGCACTTTGTATCTCATTTTAAATGAACAGTAATAATTAGTAATTCACTCCATAATAATAAGTATTATTTAATAATAATTATGGAGTTATAAATTATAAATGTGTGTCTAGTCGCAAACTTTAGGTAAATATAAACGAATTACTTATTCCAAATAACATATATTTTTAATGTATTTAAAAGTGTTGTCCCGAATTTCGGGAAAGGTCCCGGAAAAAATGTTGTCCTAAGGAAGTCTCCGTTTCTTGTATCTGTTCTTCGAAGTTTAGGCAAATAGGCACTACCTATTCCTATCACTGCTTATGAGGAATAAAATCTCTTTAAACCTAAATCCAGTATAATAAAAAAAATGTAAAATCTACTTTTTATGGTATACTTAACTGAAACGACCTAATTTCAATAATATTGATTGCCATACACTATAGGCAAGTCATGTGTAGTGTAAAACTGTGTATATTTTTTAAACCATAATTCAGTTAGGTATATTGTTCATTTGCTTTTTTAAATAAAAAAGTACTCAACCTAAAACTCATCAACATTTCATCCTGATGGCCGTTTCTTCCTAGCTCCGCGCCCGTTCCTTATAGCCTCCCGTATATTTCTTCCTCGACTAATTAGATTTGCAGTAAATATAGTATTACTGACTAGTAAAACTTTAAACCCACAGTATACATCTGCTAACCATTATTTGGTTTACTGTCCCGCTGCCATAACTTGTCAAGTGTCTGAAATGAATATTGTACAGCCAGTCAGCCACACACGTCAGTGGTAATAATTTTATCATTGGCAGCGCCTTTATGACGTAGCACTAAGGGCCATTTTCGTAGCTACTCGTACTCATGTGCCGTTGACTGTAGTGTGTACAGTGCTCCATGGCGGACATTTATTTAATATTATTTGATAATATATGCAAAGATTTTGTTTAGTTATTATGTGAAATGTTTTAAAGCGAGTTATACAGCTGTTACTTTGTTATTGTTTTTAGCGATAAATGCTTACAATAATTCTTTAATTTAAACTGTATTCGTTAAAAGAAAATGTGTGTTTTATCATTACTTAGTGAAAGTCTGGACGCCTCTTTCTGTTAATTTCAGTTCGCTTTTGGTGGCGGGACTTTAACTCTCTGAAAAATAACTATAGAGAAGTTTGCTTACTTATAGAGTTGTTATTTTAATAAGTTTGTAACGCATATACTAATATTTTCTTTAAGACGTCATTAGCCTAGCCTTTTCCCAACTACATAATGTTGGGGTCGGCTTCCAGTCTAAATGGATGCAGCTGAAATTGATTTTAAGACATATTTTAAGTAATCATAAAATCCCAATTTAAAACTTAATCTAGAACCTAAGCCATTACTAAAAAGTGAAGCGTAAAGTACGATCATAAGGTTATAAATAAGGCTATATGCTGGGCGGGCAGCGTGGGCGGGCGGACCGTGAGAAACCATTCGTTAAGGCTCCGCGCGTAAACCTATGTATTAATATTACATGGAAATAGTGATTGATACTGTATGAATATATTTACAGCTATTTGTTTAATGTAATTGGATAGTTTAGGTTTTTAATAAGTAAAGTAGATTCGGAATAAATCATCTTGTATTCATACTACACGGTATAAATCATTGATTGTTTTTTATTTACCATTTTTAATTTTAATGCCACGGAGCTTGGTTCTGTTTCTTTTTAAATTAATTCCTTCTTTTGCATACCTAATGTGATATCCTAATATTCTTGACAGTATTCAAAATCTTTATTAATAATAAAGCTGAAGAGTTTGTTTGTTTAAACGCGCTAATCTCTGGAACTAACGGTCGGATTGGAATAATTCCTTATGCATTTGTTAGGCCATTTGTTGAGAAAGGCTATAGGCTAACACCACACTGGAACTCTTAGGAGCCAGTAATAAGACAAAAAGTCAGATAGAACGCAAAGTGAAAACGCAGTTATAGCGCGGGCAGGCGATGCGAAGCGACGGGTGGGTCTGGGGAATCAGAAACTTCACGCGGACGGAGTCGTAGGCAGAAGTTATTAAAGAAATAAAATGACCCACTTTCATTAATAATGCAAAGCTTACACCAGCCGCAGCGCATGAAGCGTAGCACAAAAATAACCGCTTAAACCTCTAACATGATGAACTATCACCACCCATCTTAAACTCTAACCTCGACCCAATAAAGATTATGAAAACCGCCGCCTCTGCAACGGCGCAGACTTATGGCTTTCAATTTGTAGATAATCTTTATAGATAGTGATCGATACAAGTGTAAACAATAGACAGTCTGGTACACACACACACATACACCCCCTAACACACACACATACATAAGTAGCGGGGGCGACGTGTTGAGTCGGTTCTTCTGGACGAGATACGTGGATAGAAAAACCAAATAACATTCGTATGTGTGTGTGTACGATAAGTGTTATGATTTTATGAATTATGTGAAGTGTATTACAAATGGCATTTCATTGTTACTAGTTGTTTTTATTTATTGTTGTATACTAGTGACAGTTAGAAATAAAAAGTAAAGTTCAATGTAATCTTGATTTGATAAAGCAAGAAATTAATCACTTGCCATCCTAACAAAAATAAAGATGTCTAGTACAAAATAGAACGCGGAAATGCAATAATAAAAATACAATTTAATATCAAATACCATAATTTATGCAAAATAAAGGCATTACCATTAGGACCAAAACAAGCCTGGCAGACGCTCGCCATCCATTCAAGAACCGTAAGTTACTTATAATTCATTTGTGAAATAATATCTATATTTCAGGATCAGAGGTCAATTTACAAAAATGACAATGCGAGAACCCCGCATGAAAGAGACGGAGATAGGAACCTTCATGAGAAAGAAAAGGATAGCTGTAGAGTCGTGCCAAACGCTCCAGGCGCCGCACTATGCAGCAATGATGATATTACTGCATAGATGCACTTGATTTTACCTTGAAAGTTGTACAACCTGTCATATTGAACTTTATTTTGAGAGAGACAAGGTTGATGGTCTTTTGAAAAATTTGAAGAGCAGCAAAATAAAATTGGTAAATTGCAAGAAGTGTTCAAACGCATGGCTTTATTATGTGTTGAACAAAATGAGGTTATTAAGGCTCATTGTAATGGGTTGAAAGTTGAGGCTCTAAGGGATTGATGGAAACGGCCGAGAAATGGACCGAATACTAGGAACGATTTTTGAGAGGTATTTTCTTGGTACTATTGAAGATGATACACGATGATATACCTACGAACCTGTGAGAAATGTACCAGGTCTATGGCATTACAAATGTTTTGTTGAAGTTGAAAGGTTTCAGGAAAAGTTACGTATACCTACCTATAAAATATCTCAGTACAGACACAGACTGTATGCTATACTTATTTACAATTTAGAGCAACCACACCTAGTTATTATATAACACAAAAACTAATCTACATTTAATTGATCTATAAAATCTCACCCAAAAAAAAACTCACACACAAAATTCCCATGAACTAGAACATTAAATCAAAATAACTCATGCTTTAAAAATAATTAGAAACAAAACAACATATCGATATAAATTAATAACTGAGTTAAACTCAAAGCAAATATTAAAACATTATTATGAGTGGTCGGTGCCATCGTGCGGTTAACCCGCAATTAAAACTCGGGTTATAATCGCCGGTGATCGAGATCAAACAGAGACATTAAGAGCTCACAGTTAATGTTAATGTTGATAGAGATGTGCTCGAAGAGAATTTGATTAGAGATAGTTTTTAATTTTCTATAATTTTGTAGAGATTAGATTTTGTGAAAGTTATGCTTTAAGCGTTATCCCGGCGACTGCGTTTAGGATTAGTTCTAGTACACAGTTAACAATTTCCTTGATATACAGCTTGGTTTAGTGTAATCTGTAAGTTTAATTCAAAAATTCTATTGGAAATGCTTTAATTGATTGGTAAGTTTTCCATCACCAAAATATTACTTGAAATGCATTTATTCCACAGCATAAACATTATCTATCTTTCACGTCAGATGGAATTTGAAGGAATCTTATTCAAAGTCCATGTTTATTAACAGCGTGTCAAAGGGACTATCAATTATCTGATTAATACTTAGTTGATTCCGTATAGTTTAACATAGATTAGTGATATACAAAGGCGGAGACAGTCACATAGCGATGAATATTAAATTATTATGTTTTTCATGACGGTAGGTACGATTCAAATAACAATGTTAATGTCTACACTTTGACAGAACAAATGATCGGTTCATTGTCACAATGAAGTGTGACCCGAATGATAAATATTATTTAACGAACATTTACATGACATGACATCTGTCACATCCAAAATCAAAGTACGAACGTCTGTATTTAATGCATAGTATTGTATAGTACAGACGCCAGCACATCAAGCTACCTGAAAATGTCAAATTTTCCCAATCAACCTTGAACCTAATGCTTTAGCGATAACGTTTAAAATCTACGACTACTAAAGCAATTTGACAGATTGTAGCAGCTTGATGTGCTGGCGTCTGTACAACCCTAATGTAGTTTGTTTATAATGTTCCAAAGATATTAAATTACGAACAGCCTCGGGTCAAAAGTGATTGTATACAATTACATCTTGATTACAGTTTAACCTTTTGTTAATTACGGGAGCGGTGGATACGATTTTGTTTTAACTATTTTTAATAAGCGTGCGAATGTGTTTCTGTGTAATTGTTGTCTCGAGGGTGGAGAGATTGAATCATAAATCGAATAAGAAATCTGATGATGCAACAGGAATCGATTATTGATGTTCAAAACGTGTCGACATTGCTTCACACCTCGTTGTACAGCAATAAAACAATATCGATTCCCAACCGTTAAGCACCAGACAATCGATAAAAAACGACTTGCTACAAATTCCCCGATGCGTCGATCGATATTTCATTTTGAAAAAAGAACACTGGCCGAGCACGGCGCGAACGTAAAACAATTGAAGCATAATTCTATCGGCGTCTATGGCGACCCGAGTGACCCCGAGCCGAGCCGAGCTCACCCGAGAATAGCCGAGTGAATCCCGCCCACCCCTATTAGGAATTGCTCAGCTAATAACTGTTTTTAAAGGGATTTTAAATCGAAATTAGTTCTATTGCTATTAATAACGCTTGGTTTGCGAGTGCAGTCATCTGCGTAGGTATTTCATTTACAAAATATGGCGAATAAGTAATATAACGAGTATAAAGTTTGATGTGTCTTTTATGAAACAATTGTGCTCAATAATGCGTAATGCACTATAAAAAAAGATAAAAACTTATTTACTTAATCTTAGTAATTAATTCCTGCTGCAGGTGATAAATTGATCGAACCTTTTTGTTCATATCTTACCGTATTGTTCATCATGAACGAAGATGGAGAACATACCTGAAAATAAAAATACAATTAAAAATTGTCACAAATTCTTGAAACTTAACAATACACTTTTCAAAATAGTTAATTATTACTTCAAATCTTGTAATATTTAAACTCCAAAAGCACATAATTACTCTAAAAGAAAGTCCCAGAATTCCCAAAAAGCCTGCTTATCTTATTTAACCCTCCCGAGCGGGGTGTGGTCTAGTTAAACAATGCAACTATTTTGTCCCATTATCGACGACTTAAGTTTCATGACACGGGTTGATTGATTTACAACTCGACACCCATTTGTGTGGTTTATTTTAGAGGTAGCCATGACAGGATTCAAGCTGGATTGTTTGCAAAGATTTTTTTGTTTTCTTGGGATACGGGATATTCCATTCATAGTTTTTGTAGGATAATGATGTTACTTGATCTGTTTTACATGAAATAGTGTTGGTTTAAATCAGTTTAGCATACTTTCTGTGAGGGTTTGTATCAAAACTGTAGGTTGTCCGTATAGAAACGTATTTTTTCTAAATATCATGTTTGTTTAGTTTTTCCAACTAAAGATAAAAAACATAAAATAAATAAACAGAAATTGACAAAATAGAAATAAATAAATAATGTAGTGAAGTAATTAATTGAAACAAAAAAAAAAAGGCCAAGTGCGTGTCGGACCACGCACAATGAAGGGTTTCGAAGTGGGAATGAATTTATCCCAAAAGCAAACTAACATTGTAGTTGAAAATCATGTTCTCCCAAACATTGCAACTGCAAATTTAAGTTGTCGACTCGTAAAATTATAAAGCCTACTTAGCTGTAATAGTTTTACTTTTAAATTCGTTATATACTGCCGTCAAATTTTTCACATATCCAAAAAAAAACATTTAGATGGCCGCGGGGGGGGAGGGGGATACTTGACTCTATTTTTCTAAGATTTTATTTTACCACCATATCGTCGTGATTAAAATGTACAGACGCCAGCACATCAAGCTACCCGAAACTGTCACATTTTCCCAATCAACTTTGAACCTTATGCTTTAGCGATAAAGTTGAAAATCTATTAAAGAAATCTGACAGATTGTAGTAGCTTGATGTGCTGGCGTCTGGACATCCGTGCCAAATTACAGCTTTCTAGTATTAAGGTTCTCTGAGCTAAGCTGCGGACGGACGGATGGAGGGACGGACGGACATACGGACATGGCGAAACTATAAGGGTTTCCGTGTTGACTACGGAATCCTAAAAATGAAGAGACATGTTTAATTCATTTCCGTTTTTAGGATTCCGTGGTCAACCGCAGTCACCCTCAATTAAGAAAAAAAAAGAAACATCCACCGAGTACCTAGCACAATAATAGTAAGATCCCGGACACCCACACTACGCTATTACCAAGGCTCTAACAGCTTAAGTGCTGTGTTAATATACACTCACAATGCGCTCGCGCATTCAAATACGGTTAGCACAAAAATCATGGTACAAAAGATGTTTCCAAGTTATGACTGCGTTAATAGACCAGACGTGTGGTGGCATGTCCTGTCTGTAATGGGTGGTATGGACGAAAGTAGGGACGTATGCGCACTGTGGTGGACTTGAAACCGTTGGTCAAAGTCATCGGTGAGTCAGGGAAAAGTTTATTTGTATATTCAAAGTAGGTGTGATATTTAAGTTGTAGAGTTAAAATGTGCGTAAATTCTGCAAATTAATGTCTAGCGATGAATAACAATTTTTTTATTTAGAGCAAACATTTTAAAGGGAAACTCCATTTTAACGCAAAAAACAGCTCACACAATTTTACCCAAACAAATCATTTTTTTCGTTAACTACAAAAATAAACACAATTTATGGTGAATCAATACACTTACTATTTATGTGTCGTACTATCGCCGATAATGATCGCACAAACACAGTGTAGCGAAAGTCGCCGAGTTTCCAAATTAGCACGTCCAGATGACCAGCGGATTGATAGAGGACGAATTAGCGGCTTTTGTTAGGCTGCCTCCACACACGCACGCACCGGGTTAAGAGGGGCACCATGTTGTGAGAATATTATGGACTTTTTGAGAAAACGAAATAGTTTTTTACTTGCATTTTTATTGTAATCTTATCCAACTAGTCTGTATTATCCCACTGCAGGGTAAATACCTCTCTCTCCCTTTTCCACACAATTCTGTATGCATTTTTAATAATTAAACATTTTGGGACTGAGAGAAGTTTTAATACTCGTGTAGAGGTTTTGATGGTAGATTTTCTGCCAAGAAGTTTGTCATAATTAACGTACCAGTATTAAAATAATTATGCTGAGGGCAATAAATATTAAGAACTAAAACGCTAGGCACACAACATTAAATTGTGAACAATTACAACGAATGACTTTATACAGTGACTTTGAAAGATCTTCAAATACGTTTCAAACTATTTAAAGTCTCGAGTGCACATTAAGACATTTTAGCAAAGTCGATGTTCGTTGATGGATATTACTTATTAGTATTTATGTATTTATAATAACTCAATACAATTTATTCCATTGATTTGACCCGTCTGCCTGTATGAAAAATAACAATATAAATTAATATTAATGGAATTTGAGAGTTTTAGTTTCAATATAAACCGTTCTCAAGGTAAATAAATATGAAGGTTTAAATGTAGCAGTGGATAATCACACTTTGTAATTAAAAGCACACTGAGCACCAGTAATTATGCAAATACAATAAATTGGTGTAATTAATAGTTTTGTATTAGTTTTTTAGAAACAGCGATTACGGTTGTTTTACAGAATTGTAAACATTTATTACTTTTTATGATGAACGATTGTGAATTTGTTTTTATTAAAACAGTTGCTAAATGTCAAACGATTATAATTGTTAATTTCTTTAGAAAACGGTTTTAGATTAAGTTTTTTCTGAATATAATGTCACAATATGTATGATTTATAGTGTGGCACAGTTTCTAACGACATAAAAATATGTTATAATCTGTCAGGGACCATAAATATTTCAATATTTTAATTTCTGAACCAGAAGCATTATAAGAATAATATTTGCCATGAATATTAATAATTATATGAATATAAAAATTAGTCTTAAATATTAACACAAGGTAGGCGCAGTCGAGATAAACAAAAAAAAACCTCGTAAGTTTTTAAAACAAAACTAATTTCCTATCTGCGAGTCGTACTTTTCATATCGTTTCAGTGTCAAACTCCTTTAGCTTTCAAAATATAGAAAGAAGCTCGGGCTTTTCGCCAACTTGTCTTCAGATCTTTAATATTGTGAAAACTGTCTCACAGTTGCTTGCGTCAGGGGCATCCTACAGAGCATTTAGCGGGTGAGATTACAAGTTGTTCCGAAGCTTTGTTAGCACTTTTACGAACTCACATGAAAGTCAATTGTATGTTGTTCCGTGTTGCCTGAGAATTTGAGCTAACATTCGCGTTTATTAGCTGTGGTTGTTTAGAATGGTTTTTAGATGGTCTTGTTGAAAGTGGTCTTTTATGAGCGGGTTGAATTGTGCTTGAGTCCTTATTATCTATCTGTATAAAACAATAACAAAAGCGCCTAAGTGCGAGTCGGATTTACACGCAAAGGGTTCCATACCACCGTACAACACTTAATATAAATATTATTTTTTATTTTTTAAATTTTTTGTGCCTTCCCTTTAATTTTTAACTTTATTTTGTTATTTGTTTTCACAGGGTGTGCCAACAGGAAGGGGTGCGAACGGGACCCCATTACTAAGGCTCTGCTAACAGCCCGTCTGTCAAAAGGCTGTATCTTGTGAACCGTAATAGGTAAATACTTTTCCATCTCGTTACGTTGGTACACTTTGGGTACAGAACCCTACAAATTACTGCACGTTTTGTAATGGTTGTAAGTATAAGCTTTTATAACCGATTACTCCCATTCCTTGCTACACATTTTATCGTATTCAGATCATCTTACTCAACTAACAAACACTTATAAATCTATTCGAAGGTTAAATCTATTAGAAAATCTGCCCCAACCACGCCCACAATTTAAAAAAAAACAAACATCACGTTATTGTTATAATCCTATCAGCAGAATCTCCCTGAAGTGTGATAACATATAAAGTTTCACACACGAAAGGTTGTAGCTGATTAATGTGTTTGATAAATGGGTAAGCAGTAATCGAGGTTATGTAAACATAGTTCTGTTATATAATTATTGAGTCTTGGTATAAAGGTTAGTGTATGACCTAATGAGATTATGTTAATATATCATTGTTAGTTAGTACATGAACCTTGTTTAATTTATTTTTAATAATACTGTGCATGGCCAGTCGCCTTTTTCTTATTGAGTTCAGTCATTACTAATACATTTTGAATAGGGAATTCACTTTTGATAACTTTGCTAAAAGATTTTGCTTAAAAAAATTGAGGGAATAAATGTTATGGTTTAAAACTGGACTTCCATAGAAAATTATTCTTGGGTATTTGTATAGGACCAGACTTTTTGGTCCCCTAGACGTAGACTCTATATTGTAGACTAAGTAAAGCATATTTAATACGAAAATAAGACACATTTTACATGTGAACACACGGCGTAAGTCGTGGGAATCTCATAAAGCGATTGACGCGCTTCGTTATGTAGAACGATCTGTAATTGCGATGTACGGACAGCAGAATAGCGGTAGCTTTTTATCGCTTTTATTGCTACAATACGTTATGACTACTGATGTTTTTATTATCATGTCACTTTGTTGAGAAATAGCTAAGAAGCGGATTCGTTATTTTGTCAACATTAATATATGACTATTTGATCTGTTAGTTGCGTTTTTGTGGCGGCGGTGATGCAAATACAAGTTGAATGGTACTGAAGTTATAAGTATGGTAATTGTCATATGAACCTTTCAATCGTCGAATGTAACAGATAACAATAAAATGTATATATTGTGTCTGGTAATTGGCGCCCAAATGGGAGCCGAGTTAGTTTTGTACGCTATACGAAAAATCTATACAATGCGAGTTCAGCTTAAACTGGAAATGTGTAGCAAATATGTCGCCGTATGTACTACAACATTTAAAACCCCTTGTTTGTTAGGAATATAAATAAATCATCGCAAGTTCCCAGCAACAGTCGAATAGAAGAGTTCTAATTTAAACTTATTGCGTCGATGAAGAAAATAATAGCATAATAACTAACGAAGCTTATTCTTGGGACAGCCAGCTAAGACTTCTTGCCACGCCTATGTTATTTGCACTTTTAACCCTTGCGAAGTTTATGTCCATCGTAAGGTACTGTTATACCCGACTTAATATTACTGCCATAAAACAACAAGCGAATTAAAAAAAAATACCTTCCATCCTGTTACTTCTACGCTCCGTTTTCCACAAGCATAACGGTTTTCAATCAGCTAAGGCTATAAAGTTATAAACCCAGAAAAGTTAAATATTACGAGGCTGAATAAAATAGAGCTATCATCGGACCGTTTTATAGTTCAATTATTCATACAATAAAGCGTAAAATCCATGACATTTATAAATATACGATCGATTTTGTAACCGATTACGAATTCAAACATCGATAAATCGATTCAGCTCAAAATCACGCGGCAATCAAGAAAACATACAGTGATCACGAAATGGACAATTATTGGTCACAAATTAAATTTCATGGCGTGATATTTTAGTCGCTGTTATGTTGTCGGTACACGCGATCGGTTTGATACGATATCATCACGCTATTGTTAGGAAGGGTTAAATTGCTATTGAGATAAATGTTTTTGCTATCGCTCTTCAGTTTTTATATTACTCTTTTTTATATCAACTATCTTTTAGCTTTATTAATACCTAAGTTTGTATGACGAAAACCTGTCAAATATTACAAAAAAAAAAGTCTTAAAACTAAATCAAATTGGATTTAGATTTTGAACAACGTGAGCAAGTAAAATCTTTTGCGTCATAATAACCCATATTTTTTCTTTTTTTCTTTTGGCTTCGCACGGTTTGTGCATTGAGCCAATGTCACGTTTTCTTCTTTATTACAAAAAAGCAAAGGTAGGAAAACGAAAAATAATAACGGAATTAATTATACCGGGACTTAGTGATACTATCTATAGGATCAGTACCATAACCCATTTGTTTGCGTCACACATATTTTGAATTGTAATTTTGACGAAATCGAGTTACGTTGATATTTCTTAACAACATCCTTCCTAAGTCAACTGATGGGATAAACTGATATTATAAACGAAAAATTATAATCTAGTCCTAATCACCAGGATTGGCAGATATGATACATTGATAGATGCACACAGAATTGATACATGCACACATTTTCCTGTGCAAGCATTGTGTGTTTAGTTAATGTAATTATCAGTTAAAACCATCTCACAAGCTTTGAAAGGCAAATCGCTAGCCGCATAACAAGTGCCCCAATTATACAACGTGTAACGTTAAATGCGCAAAACCTGAAAATAGTTTCATCAGAATAACGAGCAGAATTAATTGAACCACTTTTTAATATAGGTCAATTTTTACAAAAAATCTTCTTTAAAAACGTTGCCGTGTCTATTTATTAATAGGTCAAGCAAGCCAAAGTCAGCGCGGCGCAGCGGCGCGGTGACGACTCCTCCCTCAGTTAAGCGTCGTCGCAGACGCAAGAAACGATCAGAATGGCCAGTAAAACTAAAACAGCACATAAAACCTTTACAATTTTTTTAATGACTTATTTTCTCTCTGAAATAGGTCAATTGAATTAAAAATCAGTTGGGGTGTCTGAGGTTTTGAGCATTTAACGTTACACGTTGTATGTGTTAATATAGCTTAGGATAAGTGCTTTTTATTTGTCTTCTTTTGGTAAATAATGATATTTGAAAATGAATGACTGAAGTAACTTATTATAATTTAAATACTGAAGATAAAGATTCATACTCATCATCTGCCCAACCTTTTCCCAACTACGAGTATGTTGGGGTCAGTTTCTATTCTAACCGGGTGCAGCTGAAAGCCAGTATTTTACATGAAGCGACTGCCTAT
Source organism: Eremobia ochroleuca (assembly GCA_949629135.1). Lineage (NCBI taxonomy): Eukaryota > Metazoa > Arthropoda > Insecta > Lepidoptera > Noctuidae > Eremobia > Eremobia ochroleuca. The sequence continues at coordinate 19,189,355 of OX451400.1, read as the reverse complement.
CTGACCAAGAAGAAACAAAACTGAACATCCATACTATGCACCCCAAAAATCCAATCGTCATAACTAAAGCCATTTCCCCTGGTTGTAAACAAACAGAGTTAGTATAGTTGTTAATACAAACACGATGGAGACTTGGAGTGTACCAATTATGTGCGCATGCGCAGTTAGTGGCCACTTAACATGTTGCGCTGTTGTGGTTGTTGGCCGGGGATTAGCTCTTCTTTGAAGGAAAGCATCTTAATATTGTTATCTGACTTTTTTATGGTTTTTTTTGTTATTTGGTTTTTTGTAGGTTTAGCTTTGTACAAGAAAGTTTCTACCATAACCTTTATGTGTTTCGAGGCTTAGGTATGATGGGGTGACCATGGTAAGAAATCGCAAGAGACCGAGAGGATTGGAAGGGGAAAGGGGGGGATTTATGCCCAGCAGTGGGACGCTATGGAGGAAAAAAGCAACAAATGTTTGTTATGTTGTGAAAAGGCAAACTGAAACACACAGAACCATGGTGGATCGTTATGCTTAATTATTATGCATCACAGTTTTTTAGCGAATAAATTGTCTCAGATTATCATGATTAATGACTACACTGAATTGGTCTTTTGATACGAATATTTCATCTTCATTACAATAAGATACATAAAAAAGGAATTAAAATGCACACTTGTATCTTCATAAAAACTGGCTTCGTTCGTTCTGACATTCATGTCCTATTTAACAGCATTTTTTGTTCCAGTGTTTGCTTATCAAAGTCTCCTAAATCCTTACCTCTAATCATAACGACCAATCACGCGTCCCGCATAGCTCATTAGACCTCATTACCACTTGTGAACACCAATGAATCAATACAACCATTTACCAACTTAAAATAACACTGATAAACTGAAACCCAAGCGATTATCGCCGTTAACAGTAGCGGATTAAAGGACCACGTGACTAGACAAAACGCGAAATGTAAGTTTGTTTTTCCTAACCCGTTGAAATGTCGAAATATTTTCTTACTTAATTCCTTCAGCCTGACGCATTACGAAAGTAACCAAACGTTCTGCTGGCACTCTAATACAGTACGAATAGAGGTGATAATCCAGTGTTTTTTATTTGTCGAACTAGGATAATATTGTTAGTGTAAAACAGTGATGTTTACATTACCAATAGTTAAATCCGTGATTAAGTTTGTCCGTTCGTTAACGAAGGTGTGATATGGGTTGTTTTGAGGTTAAACGATCGTTTCGAAACAAGCCATGTTTAGTTTATGAATTAGTGTTTGATTCTTTGGTTTGTAATGAACATGTTTTAGGTGAAGGCATTCATCACGATTCCTTGTACCCAAAAGAAAATAATTCTAATGGGAAATTGGTCCTTTTGGCACTGGTTCTTAGATGGCCTCTGAGTCCTTATGTGAAAATAATTAAATATCAATTATAATGCATATTACTGAAAATGAGCGAGAAGTGGTGGTCCCGTAAGACCCGTAAGACTTAACGGGTCTTGAGTTTGACCCCAGGCAGGCACATTACTTTTTGTATTTAATTTCATCATCACAAAACGGTGAAGAAAATATCATCGTGAGGAAACCGGCATGTCCTAGAACCAAAAATTCGAAGTCATGGGATATCTATCAACCTGTACTGCGCACGCGTGGTGGATTACAGGCCTCTTCCCCTCACCGAGAGGAGGCCTATGTCCCAGTAGTTGGGAAATTATAGGCTGATTATGAATCATGACTGAAAGAAAAAGTACAAACCATCATCGTACTCTAGAAGATTGTAAAATGATAGAAGTTGTGATGAATGATTGGAAGTAAGCAGAACCATTATCGCTCATCTTTATCATATGTATATAACGTTACAATGCTGAAAAGCATACATTAGGTTAAAGGACGATATTTACGTGGAATGTGTGACAGATGAACCCATTACCACTCTCAATTGAGATACAACGTGGGATCCACTTCGTTTCGCAAGTCAGTCAGGGTTCAAAGTGAATCGGTTCGAACGTGGCAATAGCATCATTGCTCTAAACATAATAACTGTGATTCCTTGCACCACATGTCTTAGTTATTTATGTACTGTAAAGTTCAACTTTAATATTGACGTTGTTTTGGGTGAGCGTTTCCATTTGACTACGTTATTTGAGGATGAAATGACTCAGACAATACTGACTACCTTCAGTATTGTCTCTTCTTCTCGCTTAATCCATCCTAAGGTTGTCTTTAAAAGATCGCTTTTAGCGATAAGACTGCCCATTGTGTTACCCTTTTTATATTTGTAATTTATATGGTGTACATAATAAAACGTATTATGTGTATTTATCTCAACTGGTTGAAGAAGTTGTATTTATTATTTTTGATGTAGCTAATTCTAAGGCTGCAAATCAGTTTACACCCAATCAGTGAAGCGTGCCTCTATAGGCATGCTACGCCACACATTGCCAAATATGCAGCCACAAACTCTCACGGCACGTCACTCATAACATAACACAAATTTCTCTCATTCCACTGTCAAGTCGTAAAAGCAAACAATTAACATATTTAATACACGAATTCATAAATTCCATGCCAGTCATAAGATATCTAAGACAACAGCTATTTGTAGTTTGAATGTCGATTAAGTCGTGTTGCTTATTAGTAGATTCGCACGAATTTACTCGCCCGAAGAGTGCGAATCCTCATTTTTAAATATAACAAAATTGAAAAGAGTTTAATATTATAAAACGAGTACTATAAAAAAAAATTGAATATCCGCTCTTTTCGGGCGAACAGATTCGTGCGAATCGACTAGAAATTCGTGTCGTATTGTGTAATGGAATAGTACACGCGAGTGATATTATTTAATTTTGCAACAGCACAGGGCGAGGTGAAGACGTCGGTTATTACGCGGAATTACCTTTTAAAGTAATTAGATCACGCGAATCTGTTACGTGATCTACTGAGTTCAATTTGCGGTTTGTTTTTGTTTGTAGCTGTGTTTTATGTCTGTGTTCAGACATAATACAAAGCCAAGCGTAATAGAAAGCCGTCATTTTTATTTTTTGGTCCTTTGGACTTTGTTAGTAGAAAATCTACCTTTAAAGGTAACTAGCTAGCTAGCTTTTAAGCTTTAAGGGTTGATATTCTTATTCAATAATTATCCTTCGTTGTCATTTAAGTTTTGTAATTCAAACTGGCACTGTTTCTTGTAAATTAGGATGAACATTATTAAAAGAAAATAGTGCCTAAAGTCAAAGGTAAACTGAATCGAATCTTCAGCCTATCGTAGTTTACTTCTGGACATACGCCTCCCCCAGGCTGCGCCACAACACCCTATCCTCCGCCTTCCGCATTCAATGTGCCCCAGTCCACTAAACCTGTCCTAGCCAATCGAATATTATGACCACAAAAATGACCCAAATGACTAACTCTTTATGAAACATGTCTTATTACGTCTGCACCAGACCGTGACATTGTATCACAGTAACTCACAGTTGACTCTTGACAGCCACTGCACAAGTTCGCGGGTAAAAGTGAAAAAATAACATCGCTCCAGTTCTCACGGGGCGGTCGAGTGTTGTATGCAAGCGTTTGAGTCATAAGCGGTAGCAGTTTTACTATGCAAACGTTTTATTTGTTGAAGTGAAACTTCATAATATAATCGGATAATATACTCAATAATTGTACGAAAATTGAGAGTGAAATTTCAACGACACGTCACGTTTAGGCACATTTCGTTACTTGAGAGAAAAGAAAGATATAACTCTCTCTGTCTCTCACACTAAATCGCTCTTATGTTTAAAAAACAAAATAAGTCTATCACGTGTAAAAGCGCCATTTGCCAGATTTAAAGTGCAATTCAGTGGATTATTGAACTAAAGAAACTTTTTACAAATAATAATAATAATAATAATATTCCACAACTTTCACACAACGCCATCTAGTCCCAAACTAAGCAGAGCTTGTGCTATGGGTACTAGACAACTGATAAACATACATATATATTTCTAAATACATACATATTATAGATAAATTACACCCAGACACAGAACAAATGATCGTGCTCATCACACAAACATTTGTCCTGGGTGGGAATCGAACCCACGACCTTGCGCATAGCAGTCAGAGCCACTGACCACTAGACTAACAGGCCTGTCAAATCAAACAAATGGCAATGATGATTTGATTTGATAAGTACTCTGCGTACATTCTTTTCTATGAGATGTTTACAGATTCGGTATATGCCTTCTGCCACCTTTGTGTTGCTCTATTAGAAACAGCTGTATCAATAATGTCATTTAACTCGTTCTAATTAATGAACTCGTTAATTTCTTTAATTAAATAAGCAGTGATGATTCAAATATATTCAACGGGTTTTCCTCAAACGACACGTCATTAAATATCGTCCATTATGAAGCAAACACATTAGCTTGCCATTTACGCGTTATGTGTAACAACACAAACGACACGTATAATTAAAAAGTGCCGACGAACAAACAAGAACAATTGGTTAGTAATGATGCGGTTAATGACGTCATAATTAAAATTAATGATACCTAACTTTCAAGGTAATTACTCGTATTTGAGACAGCAGAGTCTACGACCAAAGAGCAATTTATTGAATAGTATATACGAGTATACAGTTGAAGAAAGTACAGGAATTATTGAAAGACCCTTCCTACCATTTCGTAGTGTCAGGATGGATTGTTTGATTAAATATTCTTTTATCAATGGATAAAAAGTCTGCTTAGTTAGAAAAGCACCCCGAAGAGTTAAATCCACCTGATTATACAACGTGTAACGTCAAATGCGCAAAACCTCAGACATCCCAACTGATTTTAAATTTAATTGACCTATTTCGGAGAGAAAATAAGTCATTAAAAAAAATGTAAAGGTTTTATAAGCTGTTTTAGTTTTACTGGGCATTCTGATCGTTTCATGCGTCTGCGACGACGCTCTATCGAGGGAGGAGACGTCACCGGGCCGCTGCGCCGCGCTGACATTGGCTTGCTTGACCTATTAATAAATAGACACGGCAACGTTTTTAATGAAGATTTTTTGAAAAATGTGACCTATATTAAAAAGTGCTTCAATTGATTCTGCTCGTTATTCTGATCAAACTATTTTCAGGTTTTACGCATTTAACGTTACACGTTGTATAAAATAGTTTATGACAGTTATTTGGTTATTTCCAATACTCTTTCATAAATTCTCAGTATAGGTATTTTTCTCGTCTCTTAACTCAACCCATATTCCCGCTACAGCTCATCCCTCAAGCTCCAATAACCGCTCAGCCTTGATCTTGCTACCGTCGCGTAATTAACTGCGCCAGTTTACGCGGCGGCGGCGCGTGCGCAGTGACGTCATCCATTGTTTCGATTTAATTAGTTCAATGTTGTGAATGAGAGGCTGGAAAAAAGTAGTGTTAATACGCGTAGATAGTACTCGTAGTAAGCTACAAGTTCATGCACAAGGAAAAAATATTGCTTCGGATTGTTTGTGTTGAGTGTGGTTTCATAATGTGCTTTTGTTTTGTTGTGACTACAGTAGAGAAAGGGCCAGAGAAAAGGTTATGAGACGAAGACGAGGTACTACACCCTAGTCTATTAGACGTGTTAGGACATTTGGGAGTTAAGGATTCATAGTGTGGATTTCATCTTTATAGTCAGTTTTCATTATAAGATGCTGACGAAACTGTATATTTGTGTGCAATGTTATATTGCAAGGTGTGACCTAAGTGTGAATACTGACAAATACAGTTACGAAATCAATTTCAAACCAACCAACACTACCTTTAACCTTTCTAAACTAATTACTACAACAGTTTCCCAATCCCGAAAACACAATAATCCAATAAAAATCGTCAATTGCGTGCGTCGACGAGTTGTCACTGACGGCACAATGTGGCGAACATTATTATTATGAATATCAATCATGTTCAGGATGACACTGTGTGGCAGTAAAATTGAAATTCTATCGAGTACGCGCAGGAGTACCGAGTTATGGCTACTTATTACGGTGGAGCTGGTTTAGAGGGCACGATGCGATGCCGACACGACCGCTGTGCGGTGACTGTTATTAGTGTAAATCTTTTGTGAAGGTTTGGTAATTGTCGAGTGGCGGAATTGCGGTGCAAACTAGGTGTATGACCATTTAGCAGATTGTTTATTGAATATGTTGAGGTAGGTTATGAGATAAGTGTTGTTTATGACTAAAATAGAGATTGTGTATGACATTGGATAGCAATTATATAGAGAGGAAGGAGGAGGCAGGAGCTGCGAAAAACAAAGGAAGAAAATTTGGGGATCAATTACACTTGAGAAAAAAAAGAAGAGGAAGTCAGAAATTGAATAGATACAGTCGACTCTCGTTAATTCAAACCTGCGATAATTTGAATCTCTCTATAATTTAAAGTTATCACGAGTTCCCTACAGAATCTCTTTATATTTCGAACTAAATCAATACATTTTTATGCACTTGGTAATTCGAACGAAAAAATCATTGCTACGTAACAAAACGACGCGTTAATTCGAAATTATCGCCGCAACACTTAATAATTAGATGTTTTATTAATTTCTCTGAAGAAATTCGAAACATTTGATATTTCAAACACTCGATAATTCGAGAGTCCCTCGAGTTTCGAATTAACGTGAGTCAACTGTACAAGAACAATGTAAAGATTAACTGTTGAGTTAAAGTACGGTTTTCAAAATCGACGATGCATTGAAATCGCACACGTTAAACAGCCCATTTTTGATTGCAGACGTTACGACGCCCATAGCACTCACACTCAACATGAGTGCCGAGGAAAGGTTGAGCTTTATTCTCAATAGAAACAAAACAGTTACGTTATGTCAGCTATTGCGAGCATGCGATGCTTGACGCCTGCTGTGACAGGTACGACGAATTTGCATGGTGCTGAGAAAAGCTTTGGAGGAAATTTACCGTATTAAAAGTGTTAGAGAAAATGGTAGTGAATGGAAAAAGTTTAATTCTTTCTTTTATTTTTTGGGGGTTCACTAAAATCAGAAATGATGATAATGTTTATTTTCTTTGCTAAACTGCGATTGTGTTCAAGAAAACAGCTTTACTACCGAGGAGAGAGAGAGAGAGAGAGAGAGAGAGAGAGAGAGAGAGAGAGAGAGAGAGAGAGAGAGAGAGAGAGAGAGAGAGACAGTCGCAACCGCATCCTGAGCTGTAGCTAGAGATTCAGCTCTCCAATTGTGAAGCAGTATATGCGAGGGCTGATTGGTAGTAAAACTAGATAATAAGTTGTTTTAATATGAAATTATTAACAGTCTAGGGATTCTTTGTTCCAAAATAATAAAAAAAAATATTTGCAATTTTAAATATTATTTGCAATTTTACTGCAATATTTTGCTTTATGTCCAGCACATTTTTTAGTTTACTTTGTAGTGAGTATTCTTGTTCTTCCAATTACAAAGAGAAATGCTTACGAGAGCATAATTACTTCATCTTGTCAAATTATAGTCTAGCCGACACACGCATAACTGTCTAGTCCAGGCAATCATTTTACAAAATCTACATTTCCTCATTCCAAGAGGTCTAACCGTCTAAGAGGTCCAACATTAATTACACAGAATTCATATTAGCTAATTATAAAAATTTAGTTCGTGATATATCGAAACGAAAACAATAATTATAAGCCAGTAATTAATAACCATAAAAAATCGAGACCATCTTTCACCACTCCAATTCTCAAAACACTTTCGACAAATAGAAGGAATAGAAATAATGAGGCTGTCATCGATAACATTGACAAATTAAATATCAACATCTACTACAAACTTAATAATACAGTCCTATCAAACAAAACTGAACTTTACCGTGATCACAATAGGAGTTACCTCCATGGTAAAGTTTAGTTGGTGAAACACATGAGGAGTGAAAATAGGTAATGTCAGAATTTTTGCCACAGTGTAATTAGAGAGCTCTGAGCAAGAGGTCATGCGAACGGAATGGTAGAAATCGTTATTTGAGACCGTCGGGTAGGCTGTGGTGCAATATGGTTGATATGGCGGATTGAATTGGGTATTTTAGAGGTCCGAGGATACACGATGAAATATTATATTTGTAAAAGTTAGATGTCGATGGTTAGAAAATTAACAATAATATTAGAAAAAAATTTGTGAATAACGTTTTGCCTATTGGATATGTAGAACAGAAACCTCGAAACCTTGAAAAAGTGCAAACACTATTTCTAACCTTATTGTCAACAAGGATCCTTAAATGTTAAATCGCTTTCGCGTTACGTCCCGCTATACTTCTCTCCCTCACACCACAAACCGCTAAGTTTCGTTCACAGTTAATTAAAATTAATAATCGTTAACTGACCAGCGTATTGTAAATTAATGATTTATAAATTTCAACTGCGGGCTACTTGAGGGCGAGTGCTGCTAATGATGTGCCAGTAAAGATCAGCGGTCATTGCAAGACGCGGGGAGACGCGATGCGAAGCGGCGGTTTTTTATTGTTTTAAAAGATGTGTAGTGACCTACAGATGTATTTTGATAAGTACCAAATTAACCCTTAGTAGGTATCGTGGGTCAAATTTGACCCAGAAGCGAACATAGCGTTTTTCTTACATTTCTATTTTTTTTTTTTTTGTGTTTTAAGTTCACACTAACCAAAAAGTGCCAAAAAATTAGGTTAGTTACAAATGCGTGTAAAACATGATATTTTTTATATTCTAAAATTAAATCAAGATAATTTGGTAAAAAAATGTTTTTTATTTCATAACTAACTATATTTTATACAAATAATAAAAAAATCTACGTTCTACAACAGAGTTTGGTATGGGTAAAATATGACACACGATACCGGTAGTGTTGCCAAAAAAGGCGATACCAGCTAAGGGTTAAGGATATTGAGAGCTAAAAAATCCCTCCTCTCTCTATTTCTCTATTTGTTCTATGGCCCCTTCTCAAAGAACAAGTTGACTATTTTTTATTGTAAGATTCCGTAATTGGTATTTTATTTATACACACACACAGTTAAGAAGCAGTGAAACGTTTAACAAAGTGAATTAAAATAATTTAAGTATTTTGCACTAATTATGTCACAATAAGTTATAGAAGTAAAATCTTTAATTTTTGTGGCATAAACTTTAAATTCTCATATCCATGCTAATAAACTAAAATCAAGTGTTTTTAAAAATTACCTGCAACCCAATACACATAAGTCAATTTCTAAATCCAATAATCCTATTGTTAAAACCAAACAAATCAAGCTTTTCACCAGCCACAGCATCTTTACGTCTCCTGTCCGCTCCTCCTAAAGAGACAATTCATTTTAATTTGTAACGAGTGGAATTAACAGTGGCGACCGATACTTAGTATTTAATATGTCTATAATTGTTACTTCTGTATTGACGGCAACAGTTAGCTCGAAATTAGTTTTTCTTAGTACAGACGCCAGCACATCAAGCCACTACAATCTGTCAAATTTCTTTAATAGATTTTCATTTTTTTTTGCGGTAGGTTCAAAGTTAATTAGGAAAATTTTACAGTTTTGGGTAGCTTGATGTGCTGGCGTCTGTACATTAACGTGTTTAGTATCAGATAACTGTCCCTTGATTATATGTGAAGAGATTTTTTTATGGTTTCCCGAGTCTTAACACCTAAGTCATCAATTAGTAACGCTACTTGTTTATGATTGGAATTTATTTTCTGCTTAATACCGAACGATGAGTTTTCACCATACATTCTTTCGCGTCTTCATTCATTCAAGTAGGAAATAATTTAATTTATTTATTTATCCTCACACTGGAACGCCATACAGCAATTACACCAACGGAGCAAAAAATTACTTCATGTGCTGCTTCCCATCCATCCTGTGCGCGGTGGACATCGAATATTAAATATTAATGTTCCCTTGTTTGCCATTTCTAATCATCATCATCTGCCGAGCCTTTTCACAACTATACTACTACATTTAACCGGACGCAGCTGCAAAGCAGTATTTTATATGAAATGACTGCCTATTTCTAATATACCAACCTAATTGGGAAAGTTTTAAAATTTATGAATATTTTAATCTATTCAGGAATGTTACACCTAACTTATTACAGTGTATTAAAAGTATGGTATTAAATTTGAATCCTGAATACCTATGACATAAATTTAAAAGACAGTTCACGATCGATTAATACAAAATGATAATCGTGTAGACGCAAATAGTTACTTTCCCGTGCAGAAATTTTACACCAACAAATGCTTATGTTGTTGATCATTCAAAAAGTAAAATAAGTAGGTAATATCCAACATAACATTTATGTTCTAATACAAACGGTGATAGTAACATCGGATCAAGAGCAAGTAAAGCATTAAAGAAAATCGATCGTGATTCCTTGACATTCCCTTGAAGGCGGCTACAATCGACACAACTCCGAATATTGCGGATACATCACGAAATCCCAATAAAATATACCTTCCTGTACATAAACAAGGGCGCCATCTGTAGCCAATACGACAATCAATGCGACAGAGTGTAGGGATGTACTGGGTTTATCCGAAAATGATTAGATTTTTGAGGAATTGTGGTGTTGAAAAATCATAATGTTTTTCTACATTTTAAGGTTGTTTCCGTTTTCACGTGAATACTACCAAAATATGTAGTTACTTTTTCCTTTTATATAATCATTATATCACAGTCATACACACACACACATAGTTGCCTGCAATCCTTTTGCTTTTTATAGTTACAAAAAACAGTTCTTTATTCTATCGAATTTTGTCATTGCTTTCTAATTAGACTGAGTATCTACCTAATGCTTGAATTGTTAACATAACATCTGTAACTTGTACCTACTTTCTGTGGAAATAAAGATCCCAATATGTTCTTTAAAAATTACCCAATATATTTATGAAATATATTTCTTCTATTCTATTAAAAACCCAAAAAGTCCGCACCAAAAACCGTCAACATCCCTAGAGATGTACCGAAAACAGCGCGCGATGTAACATCGAGGCCGAGTGGTTCCGAGCGCTCACGATTTTGCCCGAATGAAGTTGTACCTATGTCTGTCTATCTGTTCGGTTGTGTGTCGCGGCTGCTAACGGTACGCGATTTATTGGCGATGTCCACACGTCGATTTAAAGGTTTGTTCCGTTTTTCAGGAGAATTGTCATAAACGAACTAGGGTATATTCTAAAAACTTAATTGGTCAGGTTATCAGGTTGGATAGTACTTTTAAGGTTTTTTTTTTCATGATTTCATGACAAGTCAGTTGGAGTCGAAGAGTTAGGCCTATATTTAGTTATCAACAATCTAATTTCAAGATAAAATGAAATAAAATATGCTCTATGTAGAATTTTGTTGCGATCAGTCTTAAAATAAAGCGGCTAAATCATTTATGCTATACAATTTTATTTTAAAGTTACCCACCCTGCCATAGATTTCTGACAATAATGTCACATAAAGATCCAAGAATTGCGTACAAAACTAAAAATAATATAAAATTGCTTCAGTACTTCGTATGAAACGGAAAGTAAATCACACACGCGATGTGCGAGTACTCTTTGTTTTGTTAGGGAGCTTCTACACTTGATATAAGGGAAAGAATTTACCGGAGACCGATATTTGAGCGATTCTGCTCCGTTTACATGTGTTTGACGTGTGAAATCATCATCATCACTGCTGGCTATAGGCCTCTCCTTTCTTCTGCCATACTTCCCGGTTCTGTGCGTCTCTCACCATCACGAGTGTAATATTATAATTTAAATAGAGATTCCGCAAAATGTCGCCAATCAAAGTGTTACATGTCCCAATTATATTTATGGGCTATTCATTGGTAAAATCAATTGGACTGCATTTAAAGAGATTTTACGAGTGATTACGAATATTTCCAATTTATTCCGGCGTTTTCCGAACACTAACAAATGTAGCAACCTTCCTGATTGGCTAATCTTTTCACCAGAACATTTCCTACAGCCAAGTTAAAAATATTTTTGGACTTATAGATATATGCTTTATTGTAAAAATACTAAAGCTCTTTTACATAACCATTAATATTCAGGGTACTACGGAGGTCTTATCACTGATAGCGATACATACAAGACAGCCTTTGCATGTTCCTTTTGTCTATTTTTATTCCCTGCCAAGTTTTATACAGTAGGTCTTATACCAAAGACACTTCTATAAAACCATATACTCGTATCATAAGTACGCAAGCCACTTCACCGGTTGCCCTCCGGTGTTCCGGCGCGGCGGCGCATCTACAAGAGCCGCTAGTTCCACGATTATGATGCCTGTATCCATTAGGTGGCATTACGCCTGCGTGGGAACTGGACTGGCCTGGGAAGGACAACGCAGCAGATTCGCCTGGGTTATAGGCGAAGAATTTGTGTTTAGTGATGTTCATATGTGAGTAGTCTGAGAGAGGTGAGTTTCGATGCGCATAAGAATTAGAATGTCTGGGCTGGCCTGTGAAGGCAGTACAGCGATGCGCCTGCATTATAGGCGAAGAACTTGTGTTTATATATATGAGTAGTCTGAGAGAGGTGAATTTCGATGTGCATAAGAATTAGAATGTCTGGGCTGGCCTGAGAAGGACAACACAGCAGGGCTCCTGGGTTACAGGCGAAGAGCTTGTGTTTAGATGTAAGGGATGAATTTATTCGAGCAAACGATATATAATGCCTTTGAAGACAGGAAGAGCAAGCAAGGTACTACTAGGGATAAGCTTATAAGAAAGAAAAAGGAAGAAAATACGTTTATTTGGGGTAAACAGGACGCATAAAAAGAACACAAATACAAAAAAAAAAAAATAAGTTGGGAGAAAACATGCGTCACATCTTTAACTGTATTACTGAAACGGTTATCTTTATGCACTTCAGACCCAACACCATCAAATAGCTTGATGGCCAGATGTTGCCCTCTATCGTTTGACAGTTTTTTTAACTAATATTTTATTTTTATTTCTGTAAGTAAATGAGTTAGGTAAATGGTTCTATTAGACTTAATAGGGCTTAAAGATGTTGGTCAAAAACAATTACGTAGCAACGATTACTATAGCTAATTCCAATCAGTTGATTAGTGCCTTACGCGGTCTGATAAGCAACACTTTTCAATTATTACACCAGACTTGTAGTTTTAAACGATTTGCAATTAGGACATACGAACAACTTTGTCAGTTGAAACTAATTATTAAAAATTCACACATCTTGTTCAATTCTAAAAAACTTATAGAAATGACAATTACTCACACAAAAATAAAAGTCAACTTAATTATTTTATAATATAAATAAATTGTCGGCATTTAAAAAAAAAATAATGATATAAGTTCTGTTTAAGTAGCCCTACTGGTATTTACATAAAAACCTACGGAATTTCACCCCACAACCTGTTACCAACCCTTTGCTTTACCTTTTAGAGTTCAATATTCTCAGTCTCCATTTTCAGATCAAACGTTCTACCGAAGTAGCAGTAAAAACACCTATTTTTTTCATAATACTAGTACAGTTTAATTAATATGCCTTATAAGAGCAAAGCGGTTCACTTGAATGAAAGCAGATCAAGTAATTATACAGTTTTTTGTCACCGATGGCGTCGCTTGGTGGCAGAATGACGGAATCAACAAGTACCGGCTGTTGTTTACGCCAACTACTTATACAGGGGATAAGCAGAAGCGCTAGGGAAACAAAAACATCCCTTTGAACGTCGTGGAAGCGGCTACTGTTTGATTAGTGATTGGCAGGCGATGTGACTTTAGCTACGTATTTAAGGACTTAAGGGTTCCAACAAGGTGTGAAAAAAACTGCCGTTTAATTATTATATCCACATCTAGGGCAGAACAGGAGCCTCTTCATGAAATCCGCAATTAATGTTATTGACAAAATTATCACGCATGATCCAAATAGTTGATCAGAATGACGGATTTTTTCATTTCGTTTTACTCTATTTATAAAATAGTTGTTGTTTTTTTCAATGAATTTGACGTCTCGCAATGGCCACTGTGTGTGAGTGATTAACTCCTTCGCTATTAGAAAAAGGTTTAGTTGCTGCTACTGTGAGTGAATTTTCTTATAGAACCAGAAGCAACCTTACCTACTCGAAATAATACTTTACCTCCAAATATTACCAAACCAATATAAAACCTCAACGCTCCAACCTCTCCCAAAATACTAATACGTTTTTAAATGCTCTCCAATTTCCCAACCGAAAGTCAACGACGATGGTTGCGACAACCAAAACGCGACTTCTGCCAACCAATGGTTGTTGGGCAACCGATAATTCGACACTTGAACAATTAGGATTTGAAAAGAGTTTAAATCGTTAGCGCGCGACGTTTGGAAACACTTACAGACACTTTTGAACTGATTTCTGGGTTTTTAACTGAGTTTTTCTGATGGATTATCTTTCTGTCAGTTTGACAAGGACAAAAGGTTATAGAGAGGGATACAACAATGGTTCACGTTGATTTTCCGTAGAACGGAGAAGAGAAGAAGAAAAATTGGTCGCAACATTTTCTTTTTCTACGTAAATTGTTGACCTAGTTCATGTATTGCTAATATTGACCTAACAAAATCTCCGTAATCTTGAAACAATAGAACTGCATTTTGCAGGAAAGTTTTTACTTGGTTTTTCTTTAAAGCGATTATGACGGTAATTTTTTAACGACATTCTGTGATTGCTGAATTACTTAAGTGACATTATTTAAAAGAAAATAAATTTAAATTAAATTGTTATTTTCTTAGTAAAATAAACTAATAAATAAACTAATACTAACATTTCTTTGAACCTGAGAAGTGAAACTATTAAATCATACGCAAAGTTGGGCTCTACAGATTAGGTCGATTTGTAATAATTATGTTGTATAAAATTATCGATGGTAAGTGTTGCATTGTGGATTGTCGGCACGCAACCAACCGGCGGCATACGATATGGTAAACAACGGCAACCTACTTGGGTGTGGTTGGGTTCACCACGCAACCGATCAACCGACGGCAGAAGATATGGTTAGCAGCAACCTACTTAAGTGTGGTTGGGTAACCTTTTATTTTTGATTAATTGTCTTATGTGATGTCGATTTCTTATGAAAAAGACCTTTTAACTATAAATGGTGATGTATTATTTTATAACCAAAGATGTTTGGTAAATGAGTGTCAATTAAAATGATAGAATTATGTGCAGATGAAGTTTATACTAATAAAAAGTAATGGTCGGCTAATCAAAAGTAATTTCACATTACATTAAAATTCACATATCCGTACAGTTTCCTAAATATTATTTACAAAATAATAAATTATTTCAAAATGAAAAGGATATCAAAAAATGTAAGTAAATCAAAGTAAGTACCTCCATTTTGAGAGAGGCCTTAGTCCAGCACTGCGATTGGCTGTTGACGACGATGGTGGTGGGTTACATAGAAATAAAAAGAATTTATCATTAATAGAGCATTGATCTAGTCACTAGTGTTTGAATAGTTTCAATTAAGTTGAGGTTCCCAAGTCGACTTTGAAAATGAAAAATTAAAAAGGGTTTTCATGAAAGGAAATTGCTGTAATTAATTCAGCGTAACGTCCTCAGCTCTGCATAAGGCTCTTCTAAGCTATGCCATAACTTAGCAGCTCGCTGGTAGATAGAAACCTCTCATATAAGACCACACCCAGATATATGTTTTAAGCCCCATTATGTTAAAGAACTTAAAGATGAATCTAGTGTAACTTTAGTAAAACTTGAGTCAGTCTCATAGGTTCACTCCAAGAAGGCTGTACAAAAGCCACAGTATGCGAAACAACCTACCTCTTCGCGGATCGGTGCGTGACTAACACCAGCTACATATGATTTAATCAAATAACCAATGACCCAATTAAATAAAACGTTAAATCGATTCAACACATAGAGGACCACTCAGACAATTGTCATTGTCCATTGTACGTAACCCATTACGTGTCGCAGGACAGAGCTTGTGTTCTCGTACCAACCGTGGGACCATTTCCCACGACGACTGTATTGTCTCACTCATTAGACGCTATTTTTTTTTAATAACACTTTATTATAAGCATAATGGTCAATTGTTCAATAGAATTTCGATTTTTCAACGAGGTCAGTATGATAGATCGCTGTTGATGCTGATACGCAGGTAATGTTTTGTTTGATTTTCACATGATTGTTTCATGTTTAAATCAATCGTAGAATCAATCGGTTGGGTTATTTGATTGATTGCAGATTGATAGGGGCTTTTGTGCGTGTTTATGTGTGGATCTGGGAGTTCGATATTATGTATAATTGATGAGCGTGTTGCGTATTACGGCGGCGGTAATTGGCGTATGTCTAGAGCCTACAAATACTTTTATGTTGACCAATTATTTTCGAGTAATAATGATGCATTTTATTACTTATCAGATACAGGTGATTATAGAAGATAAAAGGCAAGGCACAGTTCGTTACTTCAAAAATAAAAGCACAAATCAAGTATCATTAGAAAATTCTTGAGCTATCTACGGTAAAAAAAAATATCCGCCTAATAACAGGTATCTATAGAATATATTAGATTTGTTTTAATAAACTTCCAAAACTAATCATCATTGTAAAGTCCGAGTAACAAACATCAGGGTGTAAAAGCTTTCGTAGCTACATCTAGCATTAGAATCACTGGTCGAGCATCGATAACGTTTACTATAGTAACCGACAGATGGCAGCACTAGACCCTTTCCAAAACTTTGTATTTACTTTTCGCAATAAAAACCCCGTATTTTAAATCATAATTGGGCACAATTTCATTTTAAGTAACTCATAGATAGGTCCATTTTTATTTTAAAATAGTATTTGCTGTGTCCCATGACGCTATACCTAAGCAATGCATACGCACTATACAACGTGTAACGTTAAATGCGCAAAACCTCTTAAGGGGTCATTGTACTCATCATTATGAACAACTTTTACTATGGGACCAAACCGGAAATCGCGAAAAAAAAATCAGCTGTTCCCTACATTTTGACGAGTTATGCGAACATAAATGTAGGGAACAGCTGATTTTTTTTTCGCGATTTCAGGTTTGGTCCCATAGTAAAAGTTGTTCATAATGATGAGTACAATGACCCCTTAAGAGGTTTTGCGCATTTAACGTTACACGTTGTATATATTTTACCGGCGCAATGCAAGAAAAACTTACGATGCGCTGAAAAACCTTGAAATTCATCCCGTAGGTATACAAATCGTGAAATGTTTATTGTGAATTCGCAAAACAAGCACATTATATAGGGATCATAGTAATTAAATACTTAGATTCTTTATGGGAAAATTCTGTTTAAAAACATTTTAATTGCTCCGATGAGTTAACTGACGATATTTTAATCACAACTGTTAGGTCTGTGGTAACAGCCGCGACTTACGGGTTGCAGGTCGTAGGTTCGAACCCAGACAGGCGGTTTACTTTGAGTAAATTATTTTTTCACTACTGCTCTCAAAACGGCGAAGGAAATCGGCAGGTCCTAGAGCCAAAAATTCGAAGACATGTGACATCTACCAACCCGCACTGGGCCCGCGTGGTAGATAGCCCACTCCCTTTCATCGAGAGGACGTCTGTGTCCCAGCAGTGGGAACTTTATTGGCTGATTATGCTAGATGAAGAATACGGTAGCCTTTACTGCTCAACATCATCATCGTTCCAACCCGTAAGCATCATATGTCTACAATTACCGCTACAATGAGCGATCAGGAAGGATATTGCCAAATAATGACGCTTGGGAAACGAACTTTTGATTCTCCATTTTGTCCTCAATTTAACATAACACAATGCTGTCTATCTTGTTGGTGTACATATTTGTGAGAGTTGCTATTTACGTGCTTCTAAATTATCAGTAGCAAGATAACTTTTGTGGTTTCATATAAAACTATCTTTGCGATATTTTGATTTTTTTTTAAATCTTTTTTGGGTGTGACCATTATTTCGTGTCGGAAACTTAACGAAGTTTTACTTTAAATTCATCTGTCAAAGCTTATATTTCTATATCTATACTTAAAATATAGTAAAGTTGAAGACTTGTTTGTTTGAACGCGCTTATTTCTAGAACTACCAGTCGGATTAGAAAAAGTCTTTTTCCTTTTGGTAGCCCAGTTCTTGAGGTTCATAGGTTATATTTTAAATCAAGCTAAGACCCGTAAGAACCGAGCGAAGTGAGTAAAACCGCGCGGCACAGATAGTTATTTTATATGCAGAATACAAATGGCTAAATTAAGGTATGGCAACTTTTTTGCTTTTAAATTAATGTGATACAAGAAATAGGTGTTACTCTTAAGAATGATATGTGACTTCAAGTGTCATCGGTCATACGTCGGTCACGAATCACGGATGTAGCCTTATTTTATATGTTATAGCTGTTACATTAGCAACAGATGTAAATTAACGGATTTATAGTGTACACATAGTTTTGTATGGACCAGTTTTGGGAATTTGATAATTTTCGCACTATTTTCGTTTTCGTATGCCATGTGACAAGTCTATGTAGCTTAGTTAAACAAAACTTGAATTACTTTTAATTTGACATCAAAAGTTACCTTGGAAGTACCTAAGTGATTTCTAACTTAAAAGATTACTTTGAGTAGACAGATTAAAAGAATACTTACTAATCTTCTAAGCTTTTTTATCTGATTATCTCTTTTTCTTTCTTCAAGACATGCTTTAATTTAAAACGGCAGATTTAATGATCTCTAAGAATGAGTCGAAAAGATAACACAGTCATAGGGAAGCCGTTAAAGGCTTCCACTGCGAAACTACAACCAAACTTCTGAGAGTCTGTCACGTCTCATTAAACTCAAAATTGAACGACAGCCATGATAACATTAGAGAGATTATGATATACCCAATATTTATGCAAATATCTGTATTTGTGCCGGTTTATGGCAACAGGCGGCTGTTATATGTGAACTGAACATTACTAGCAAAATTTGGGTTTACTATAGGTGTACCTCTGGTTAACTTTTCGGGGAATACGGTTATGAAGATATAAGTATCATCATCATCATCTGCCTAACCTTGTCCCAACTATGTTGGGGACGGCTACCGGTGATAATTATCAGATGTGGACAGTCGCGACGTCAAGTGTCATCGCGATCGTCGGCGCATCATTGCAGACCGCGGGCTAATTATACTAGTGATGGTAAAATCATGCTGCGATTTTTAAATATTTTGTTGATTGCTAGATTTCACTTGGAAATAAACTGAGTGATTTTAGATTTCGGTATTAAGTAGATTTACCGATTTACCTAATTTTGAAGTCTTGAATTACACTACTTTCACAGATCATCATCATCTGCCTGCCTTTTCCCAGCTATGTCAGGGTCAGCTTCCAGTCTATCCGGATACAGCTGAATACCAGTATTTTACATAGAGCGACTGCCTATCTGACCTCCACAACCCAATAATAAATACGACCTATATCTATGAAGATATTATTTACCTTGCTGTGTTAGCCAAATTACGCGATGTTTAATGAATGATGTTCAAAAGAAAATCACGGCTAAGCATTAAGTCTTTGGCGTGCACCGACGCACTCAGTTATCGTGTATTGGTCCCGTCACGTAAAAAGCATGCTGGCGTTTACTTGCGCATGAGCGATTTAACGATCAAATTGGTGGTATGAAGGAAGCGCGACGCTAGTAAAGTAACTATTATGATTCTACAATAAAACAATTACACTTATATACAACGTGTAATGTTAAATGCGCAAAACCTCAGACACCCCAACTGATTTTTAATTCAATTGACCTATTTCAGAGAGAAAATAAGTCATTAAAAAATTGTAAAGGTTATATGTGCTGTTTTAGTTTTACTGGCCATTCTGATCGTTTCTTGCGTCTGTGACGACGCTTTATCGAGGGAGGAGTCGTCACCGGGCAGCTGCGCCGCGCTGACATTGGCTTGCTTGACCTATTAATAAATAGACACGGCAACGTTTTTAATGTATTTTTTTGAAAAATGTGACCTGTATTAAAAAGTGGTTCATTTAATTCTGCACGTTATTCTGATCAAACTACTTTCAGGTTTTGCGCATTTAACGTTACACCTTGTATATAAAACAATAGCCTAGTACTTTAGGACATGACTGTACCCGTGTGCAGACACACCCCTCCACTGTCGCTCAGCGTTCTTTTAACGTGACGACAGCTTTATATCAGTTTTCCCTATTTCTTGAAGAAGTGTGATTTGTAGATAATTATAATACTAGCAACGCTATATTTACAGTCAATTATACCTATCAAGCATGGTTTAATAAGCCCTAATTGGTTAAAACTATTTAAATGAAATGTTAATTTGCATTTTGAACAGTTGGTGTTTTCAGTACAAAAGACATAAACGCTATTAAAACAATGTAAATCGCTAGTATTATTTACAATTATTCGTACAGTCGATTATTAATAGTTGCTTAAAACAATAGTGCCAGTTTCACACTTCATTAAATAATAAAAGATAAGAAATAGATAATTTATTGAATCGCAGAGTGATATTTAAATATTTGAGATAACAGAATTCGTAGTGTCTGCATTTCTGCATCCTTAATCAGAATATTGGGGGTATTATTAATGATAAATAACAGATAAATCATATTATTTTTTTGAATAATCAAAGCGTTATTTGTATGATGATAATGTTCAATTCGCGGGAGGCGTGGTTGCAATGAATCTCATTTTAGATACAAACGCCTCTTTTCATTAAAATGAACTTCATTCGATATTTATGTATTTTGTCTGTTTGTTTAGGTCGATGTAGATATTTGTATTAAATAACGCATTTGAAGTCATAAATAAAAATGAATCCTACTAGGTCTTCGAATTTATATTTTTCGTGTCAATTTAATATCGATAAGTTACATAATGTCCTTAAATAATTAACACTTGAAAAATGATTCACAAAATTCCGCTAAGTTTGAAATGGTTACAGTGTTATACTAAAAGGCTATTTTGCACTTACATGCAATGTTTACCTACGATTTTAACGACAAAAGTGTGTTACAAAATTCTCGGGGAATGCGCTAAAAGACTATTTTTATCAATAATCAAATGAAATAATTAAATATATAACTGTTTTGAAGACGCCCTTTCGAAATTGTCATTGTACGGAGGAAATGTGCGCAGAGCGCCCGTTTATGTCTTTTGTAGGGAGTTTCCCGAATCGAATGCCGCTGCCGCCCGCGTGTGAAACACATAAATGCGAAACATTTATTATTTCGGTTTTCTTTATATTTTCACTGACAATAAATTATTGATTTTACATAGCGTATGAATTAATTTCGATATGTAGGTATCCTATTTAAATAATATTTGAATTTTCATTTAGTATCCAAACGGATGAGAATAAACTATTTATAGATTAACATTTAACACAACTAGCCTATTTGGACTAACGCTAGAATATTTTAAGTAAACACCGCTTACCTTAATATCTTTGGTGTGTGCACAATATCAGAAGGCCGCAATTTTCCGAAAAATCCCACTGTCACTTCACAATAAATATATTTGCTCCCAATTTTTTAAGTCAATAAAATTTTCACTGAGGCGACCCGCATACGTGGTACTTCAATTACGTATACTATCGATTTCAAATGTCACAGTCCAGTCACTTTCGATGAAAACAAACAAACGAATTGTCGCCGCGTTCAATTTACAACTGACGTATAACTGAAAACGCAAACTGAAAACGCGACGATGCAACTACCGCACTGCTACGTTTATTGTCTTTGCTATTGACACATCATTTTAACAGTTTTTTTATAACAGTCTTTATCAAAACCTGCTCTAAAAATAAATTTTGAGCGAAACACTGGCATCTTCTATTGACGGGATTGAAATCGCGCGGCCGATTTCATTTTCGAAATTCAAAAATTTTCGAACGCAGGTGGCGTGTGGCTGGAGCGGCGCGCGCGCACGAATGCTCACGGAGGTGGACTCAGAGCTTCGAACGCTGTGGGGGCGTGGCTAACTTCTAACGCAACATCTATCTCTCGTGCTGTCCTTGTCTGGCGTGTGTGATTGGGAATGCTGGCGTCTCCTTCTCTATTACCGGTGCGTTACCGGTCCATAGGTACGGCTTGGTGGGATCGCGTGAACTTTGCCACTGCGCCCGAGCCTCGTACTGCGATTAATAAAACGATACGCGACGTTATAGATCGCAGCGCGATAATCGTAGCTCCACAGTTTAATGCGTCGCGTCGCCTTTTAAATACAACATATGCGTTTTTGTTTTTAATGCGAGTGTCTAATTATTTAATGTCTTACGATCACTGTATCTATTGACATCTATTAATAATAATGAGGTTCGCCCATTTCATATTTGTTCATCTTTACAATTTGTGCTCTTCTAACAGTCAATGTGACTTGAATGGCCTCACGATATGTAATAAAATAAAACAAAACCTGAGCCTTTGTTGTTAAGAAATGAATGGTTTCTTTATTTTTATCGATTTTATTGATCGTTTAAATTATGTTGCAATTAATTTAGGTTTATTGGAGTCATTGAACAATTAAGGTTAACATATTTTCCTAGAATAGTCAGCTATAGTTTTAATAGATGCGGTATGTATGTACATAGATAGGCACTTATTCTTTTAAATATCTTTTTTCACAACGTGTACATGATTTCACAGGAACCCTTAAAACAAAACGGCATAAGCATTACTGGAAAAATTAACTAAATCTTAACAAAGTCGCTCCATTAACGAATGACCTTACCGTAATAAAACTTTCTTTTGTGAATAAAAAGGTTTTAAAAAACCTTCAACATTGGTGCAAATTTTTTTTAATGAAACAAACGCACTGCAAGGCTGCAATTTGTAATTTAAAAAGTGAACAAAACGGCTTTTCGTTTCTTATTCCCGGTTTGCTTACCGACGCGATTTCGATATACGAATAATTTATAACGTTTATTTTAGATTCAACTTCGACGCCATGTTTTTTGGACTTTTGATGATTATAAGATGTGACTACCGAGATGACGACTAATAGAGAGGTATGGAATAAAAAGACATGTTGCGACGACCGCAAGCACATACATTGGGATAAGGGCAGGAGACTGATAAACTTCCTCGCTATTTTATCTTTTTCATGAAAAAAATTTATGTTGAATAAAACTTTATGATTTTAAGTTGGTATACTTTTCCCTTCTGTCTTCTTTTCTTTTTCGTCTGGATCATAGCAGGTGACGTTCTGTTGTTTCTGCAAACCCCTATGGGAAGAAGACGTGAGTTTATGCATGTATTTATGTATTTTTCACTTTTCTGACGTGAGGATGTTTTCAAGTTTGCATTTAAAAACGGTGCCAAAGTTCACGTACAGTAATATATTTCTGAGAGTTATCTTAACTTGTTACATTGTAGGTTAAACCATTTGTAATCATCGATCCTCAGAAACTAGCGATTTGTTTTGTTAATAGTTTTCCTTGATACTGACGTAGTTGATTTTGCAGTACCTAACATAAAGTTCATGATGTGGTTTCCATATTTTCATACCGAATTATGAAGAAAGGCGGACGGAAATAAGTTTGTATATGCTTACTTGCCCGGGCAAAACCATTTCAAATGAAAGTACCTACTGTTATCTTTTATCAACGCATTTGTGAGAAATTCCTGTACATCAACTCAACTTACACAATAATTACTTTTCTTTAGAAAAGGAAAGAGACTTGGAGGCCTGTGTCCTAGCAGTGGGAACATTATTAGCTGATTATGACGATGAGAAAGAAAGTGTCATAATAATAGAGGTAGGTACTTGTTAACATTACTTGCTTACCATCTCCCACGAATAAAGTAATAAACATGTAACATAACACCAAGCCTGTCCCGGAGGGTTAGGCAGAGATGTACCTAAAGTACACCCATATTTCGCTATTTATTTTTAAGACCCAAGTTATAGGGGCTGAAACTATTGCCGTCAACCGAGCCAGCCTATTTTCACAAATCAAGACTCCGGTCTGATACCGAAAAATACCTGCTGGAAAATACCTGCTGGAAAATATCTGCTGGGAAATACCTGCTGGAAAATAACTGCTGGAAAATACCTGCTGGAAAATACCTGCTGGAAAATACCTGCTGGAAAATATCTGCTGGAAAATACCTGCTGGAAAATACCTGCTGGAAAAACCCAAATACACTTTACATGACCTGGAAATCGAACCCAAGACCTCATGCACTGCAGTAGCGATCACTAGACCAGCGATGATAATCAAGTGGAGATTAATTAATCACAACAGTGATTTAAATATTGAGATTGCAATAAGTCATCGGTTATTTGCATCTTAACACTCTTAAATTACCTATACATAGTTGAACTGCCGTGCGATTATGTAACCATCTCACCGTGAAAGCTTGGGTGAAGTGAGCGTGGAGTGAGCTATCATTCGCTAGGGATTAACACTATTAAGTCCTCACTTCACTTATGATTTCACGGTGAGATTTTTACAGAATCGACGGGCTGGAGTTTGGTCTAAAGGACGTAGATAAAATGATTCGCAGTAAAACATAAGAGGTAAACCGCATAGCTAAAAGTGAGTCAGGCTTTTTTTGTGCTAATGACACTAAGCGTAAAAGATAGATTTATAGACTCTACTCGTTTTTTTTGTTAGCTTTTTATACCTAATGCGGTCACCAAATCATTTATTGTTGTTGTAATAGCGGTGACTGTGGTCAGATCTACGGAGCAATTTTTGAGAATATTGACATGTCTATACATATTGAATACTAGTAGTCACCCGCGGTTCCGCCTGCGTGGAAAAAACTTCTTCATCTTTATTTGTCAAATCAATATAAAAACCTTGCACAATAACGGAACGGAAGGCGAGGGCTTACGTTTCTGCGCTGTCTATGTCAAATTGTTACAATTTATATGCGGATAACTGTAGGTTTCAAATCGCATGTATTTGACACGAAACGTTATCTGCACTTCTATCTTTAAGTAGTTATAAAACGTTATCCTTTCAGACGAAGTAACCTCCCAGTCATTATGTTGATTTTAAACCTGCACTACAGAAAATAATCGTAATATTTAGCATACATGAATATCTAGCGTATTTACCTGTTATCTGTCATAGTTCAGTATATGACTGTTTTACATAATGCACGTACAAGCGGATATTATTTATGATACTTTAAATATGTATGCCATATCGATTTACAATAGTATTGTGCGAAACGCTCGGATTAACCCGGAATAATAACCTTAAATCATTTATTCAAATTAGGCTGAGGCCGTCAAAGTTACATAAGACACCAAACCGCTCGCCCTCCACTAATTCCGCTGGAAAAAATCGAACAAACTCCCCAGCAGCACAAAAGGCTGTACCTTCAACAATACTGTTGAAGATAATGCTTAGAAAACGATTGCAAGTAAGTTTGGGAGACGCTGGCGGGATAAATGAATTACTGCAGTAGGGATCGGTCAAAATAGAGAGGTCTGATGGACAATATAGGGTTCAGAAAAAAGAACTTGTGCCACTTGCTAGTACTACCTATAGCTGGAAGGAGAACTGGCGCAACTACCCATCTAATGTCCAGTCAATTTGATTAATATTGTTAAGTAATCAATTAAGCTCTTTAATTAAGATTTTGCACTTGTTCACAATTACCAGGCACTTTTAAAGTATAGCTTACAAAGATTCATCTTCAAGGCTGACGAAAAAAGAAATGAACGAAGCATTCGCAAAAAATAGAACATTTTTATTGGCAGTATCTTTTAACTGTACCAACTAATAAAACTGTTACCATTGGGTAACAGTTTTATTAGTTGATGTTAGTCAGTGTCAGTGTTATTGATGTCTGTTGCAAAAAACAAAAGAAACGAGATGATCTATTAACAAATTGCAACCCTGAAATTCACACAAACGCATAGTAATAAAAAGGTGTGAAACGATTCGCAGAAAACAAATTTTGCGCAAAACATTAGAACAGAGACAATTTTATATTAATTGTTTTATTAGACTGTTACGGACAGTTAGTTTTACAAACGGTGAACGTTTTTTATTGCTTAGGGTAGTCCAGTGCCGGAAGGTCCGTTACTTCGTACCCGTGACGTCAGGCAGGTCCTTTTTTTGACAGTTTTTTTGTTTGAGACCGTTAAGTTAGGAAAACGGGTTGGAGGCCTGGACGAAACATCTTTTTTTTTGATAGAATCGTATTAAAGAGGTAATCAGGAGATATTATGTATTTATTTTTTGGATTCGACCACATTCATCATAATTTCAGCAGAAAAAGGTCCACCGCTGGACAGAGGCACCTCCACTTCCACCGGTTCTGTGCTTCTCGCTTCCATCGGGTTCCTGCGGCCTTCACAAGGTCGTCGGTCCACCTTGTGGGAGGCCTTCCAACGCTACCTCTTCCGGTACCCGGTCGCCACTCCAGAACCTTTCGGCCTCATCCCCCACTGCCACTTAAGTTTGCCAATTCTTCGGGCTATGTCGGTTACCTTGGTTCTCCTGCGGATCTCTTCATTTCTGATTCGGTCACGCAGGGAAACTCCATACATAGCCCTCGCCATTGCCCTTTGGGTGACTTTTAGCCTTCTAATAAGGCCCATTGTGAGCGAACACGTTGCAGCCACATTGTTTTTAATATATTATGCAGATTGACAATCCTTAAAAAGTATGTAGGTACTTAGTTTTAAGCCGTGAGTAATGCAGAGGCCATCTACAACAATCTAACTCAATGACAAAGATTACTAAGATTAGCAGTATACTGTTTATACATAAACGGAATTATGATCAAAGTAATGAATCAATTAATACATCGCATCGACATATTTTCTATTTTACTTCCTTGTGCGGATCATGTTTAATGTATTAAGGATGCAAACCGGGCATATCGCCAATATTGTGAGGATTGTGACCAGTCACATCCGTGAACTCGATGGGGTTTCTGATGTGATACATTGTTCTTACTCATTCCTGCTTTTCACCATAAGAAGTATGCAGTACTCTAAGATATATTGTTTCTTTCATGCTTTTTGTAGTTCTTAGATGTAAGTTTTACTTAGGTCTTTAGTATATTTATACTTATAATGGTAAAAATGGGCGTAGAAAAGCTTTTTATGAGTCTATCGATGTTATTGGCCAATGTGAATGTATTCTGTAAAAAAGCTGCACCACGTCAGTGAAATCACGCACTGAGAAGTTATAATAAAACAAACACTTCCATTTAAAAGTTACACCTGTACCACAAACAACTTATCTATCCGAATACAAACAGACATTAAAAACGTACTATCACCAAAAAAAAAAACCCAAAAACTGGAGATAGCCCAGTTTCAATGTTGACTCGTACCAGTAACTCATGCAGCGGCTTAAACTAAATCCTTACACGACATTTTTTTTAATAAATCTATTTGGAACATAAATCTTTTGGTCGAGATTAGATCTTTATACTTACATCTCAATTTTACAATAAATTTATTGGTGTCGGTGTACTCGGTATATTTATTGTGGTAGTGTACCTAATATGTCGTTATAACAGATAATGTCCGTATAGGTATTGGGTAACGGTATCCATTTTGGTATTTCATTTCTGGATGGTGAAGTGTAAGATTTTTTTGAGATTTCGTGGGTTTTCAAGAACCATTACTTTGGTCTTATTTAAGTTATTAAAATATTCAAAAAGCCTTGAAAATTCGCAGGTTTTTACCAACTTGCCGAGTATGAATCGGCTCTATGTATTCTCAATGATACTTGTATTTTTTATGTATGCAAATGGGTACCTAGTCCTAGGATGTATGAACGTAAACGAAGCAAAATGAATAGGTATGTAAGGATCGTAGCAGGTGGCTCATGGGAAAAAGATGTGAGTTTATGTATGTTGTCCCTGGCAACACTTTTGAAACGAGCATCTGCTACAGAAAAAATCCTCTTTTTCTGAAAATTGTGTTCTTTTTCATTTAAAGTAAAAAAAAAACAGATGGGGTTTTAGCATCAAAAGTGACGCTAGACAATTAAAATTTCACACTTTCAAACATCTATATCTATCTTCAACATACATAATACTGCCGTGTCTTAATCTCGACAAAACTCGATAATGGCTCGACCGATTGTGATGAAACTTTGGTAAGTTGCTGTGTGCGCGCCGGAAAAGGCACCTAATAAAAAAATGCATTAGCTAGAAAAAGATAATTATGATAGCGCTCAGTATTTCTTTATTGGCTGCCAAAATACGTTATTTATAAGACGTTATTTTCTACTCTCCCAGATTAAGTGTCAATAAAATCACATTCATAGTCATAATAGCTATTTTGGATGCAAAAGTAGCTACAAATTACAATATACGATATTTTGTCACCAAATTTAGACAGTAAATTGACAAATTATTTAAAAAGATGTATCCTTTATGCAAAGTTATAGATGTCTTATATTAAATGATGTGTTAGTTATCTAGTTTTGTATGTCAATATTTATATATAACGTAATATGTATATATATTTAGCGAAATTGATTGCCGAATTAATGATATAAAGCATAGGTTATTATTCCAATAAGTCAATATTATCTTAAAACAACCGTTTACTAGAAGCGCGACAACTTTTCACAAAAATGTTTCACTGCACTCATATTTAGAGATATTTCCTGAATTAATATTCTGTATTATAAAATCCTTCAATTGACGCGTTTGCAAAAATACACTTAATATCCATTAAAATATTTAAATACATACCTACGTAAGATGAATTCACAAACATACGATTATTTCTGAACCACGTATACAGCTGTGAATTACCAACTTTTATATGAAACTAAACTGTGCATTTAAATCAAAATTAAAATCATTTATTCAAACTAGGCTGAGAATCAACAGTTTTAGAACCTCAAAATTACATTAGACAGTCCCCAAAACTCTCGCGCTCTTCACCACTTGCTAGTGCTTTAGTTGGGAAGAAGAATTATATTACAAACTTTGCACCCACAATCGAATCCTACGCACTAGTCCTAGATGTTACTCCACAAGGCTATTCCAAATAAAACCTCTCCCCACGGATCCCTAAAGCATATATTCCCAGTTAGTATGAACACATTTCCGTAGAGATACGAACGACAGTTACTGGCTGTTAATCCGATACGCGATGCTTTAGGGAGCTCGCCGCGATTTATGAACGACACCGTGATTAATGGGCACAGCAGAGTATGTATGAACGTATGGGATACCGTCCTTGGAGGGATTTTGGGAGGTTATGGATAAAATATTATGATTAAGTTTATTTATTAGCTCTGTGAAAAGGTGGATGACGAAAATCGTGCAAGAAAAAAAAAATGAATAAAACCTTGCAAGGAAAACAGAGACAAAGAAACAGCCTAATCTAGCTTTAGTAGATGAATATAAAGATCATTGAAATGTTTGCATTAGAAGAATAATAATCAAAATAATTTAATATTGGTGATTGGTCTGCGGATGGGTGACCATCATTACATACCGAGACCCCTCCATGCCTCGGAAAGCACGTTAAGTCGTTGGGCCTGGCTGTCATTCGTGAATCTTTGACAGTCGTTACGGGTCGTCAGAAGCCTGAAAGTCTGACAACCAGTCTTACCAACGGGTAGGTATCATAATTACGCAGTAACTGGGTTGTGCAGGTCAGATATGCAGTCACTCCATGTAAAATACTTTTTATATGTGGATAGTTAAGTCGAGGGGTAAAATGGCTCGTTTAAGTATACCCGAGTTATACAATCTACTTTTCACTTCGATTGCGAGAAAATAAAACAGGCATAAAGTATTACAGTAGTAGTAGTAGTTGTACAGTATTTTCACTATTTAAAAATGTTGCAAAATTGAAGAAGAGTAGCTAATTCCCGCCACGAATCTTTTTAAAAGTTTTTTTTTTAATTCCTGACTTGGGTACTTTATACTGCCAAGTCATAAAAACGTTTTTTTGCCTTTTTAAATACTGAATGATTTCATCTGGTTTTATTAAATTAACGATAGAAAACACGGAAGTGATATAAATTAAAGCAAATAAAATAAAATAACGACTTTAATCTGCGACGTGTTATTGTGCGTGTGGCTGTTGGGCCTGATTATCTTAGTCTTAGAAAAAAAAACTTTCTGCACTTGATCATAAAAAGTGACTTTATGTAACCTAAGCACAACATAAACACGAACTTTTAGAGCGTGAGGAGTGAAAATGAAGTTATTTATTCTGTAAGTCTAACGGAATCATTTTTACACGTCATATTATAAAAAGAAAATAAATAAGTGAGACAGAAGTCTAGTGAATTTGTAAATAAGTGTTAGTAAAAAGCAAAACTCAAGAACAATAAGAACTGTGCGGTTCTGGGATGGTTAACGAGCGCACGAAAAAAATAATCCCCAAACCTGGTCACCCAGTCCAATTCCTTACCGTTATTGGCACTCCAAATTCCCAGTTGACTTACAAGTAAAACAAAAAAAGTTGGCAACAAACAGTCATATTTCAAAAAGTGCC
Source organism: Eremobia ochroleuca (assembly GCA_949629135.1). NCBI lineage: Eukaryota > Metazoa > Arthropoda > Insecta > Lepidoptera > Noctuidae > Eremobia > Eremobia ochroleuca. The sequence continues at coordinate 19,158,979 of OX451400.1, read as the reverse complement.
ACATCCTATTCAGAAACCCAGCACGTGTTCTTTACCTGACCCAAATATTTGATTTAAACATCACAAAGAAAAAAAGAGATTACCATTAATAATGAAACCGCACCAGTTCTCACTAACGATGTTTTTAATCAGGATCACAATAAACAATAAGAGACGTGACAAATTCCGTCTTTCTTTGTTTGAAGTAATCCTTTAGGGGATGGGAGGAACTGGTTTTAGCAAAGTTCGTTTTGTAGCTATGATTTTAATCCGTGAGAAGAAACGTGTTTGCGGAATAGCATTTAGACGAGGATTTAAATTGTCTTTATTTAAGGTTTCCGATTCTGCTAATGATGATATCTAAATGATGTTAGGTTAACTATTGACTCGCATTAGGGTTGACGGTGGAGATTAACGTGGTTATAAAACTTAATCTGCAGTAACTCCTGCTTCGTTTTTGGTATTTATCTTCTGGAAGTATTTTAATATCTTAGATTGTAAATAGAATTCGTTTTTAGAATTTTGCAGAGTTTATTACATTCTTGAGCAGAGGTGGCCCAATGGTAACGCTGCTGCTTACGAGTTGTAGATCGTAGGTTCGAATCCAGACAGGAGTTTTACTTTTTGTTAATTATTTCATCACCACTGATAGATTCATATTCATATTCATATTCATTTAGTGATCAAATATAAGCTAACAGTTTACACCAAATCGCTTATATCTATGCTAATTCTACAAAATTACAGTACAATTTTAATTAAAACTTCTTAGAGTAAAAAAAAATTAATAAAATAAATAAATTAACTAAAAAAAAATTAATAAAATAAATAGATTATTTCAAACAAATACAAAATACAAAATAGATTAATTGATTAAATAAATTTTTACTACATTTATGCTATTTTATACTTGGTGAAGTTCGGGATCTGAAATGAATTCGTTCACTTTCAAAGATTTAAGGTGTCTTCATCAAGTTCCTTCATGTTTTTGCTATACGGTTTTCTAATGCTGGTTATGTAGGGATCTGAAGTATAAAGAATAGTTTGAAATACATTACCATTTGTAACAGATAGAGACCATTTTGTAGCATGATGTAGACGAAATTTTTTGTAATCCTTATTGCGTTACTCTTGTGCATCTTCCGAATGTTGACCAATAGGAACACTGCAAAATGCTTTATTATACTTTCCCCATGAATCAAAATTTTGTGAACTGAAGATGGCACGAAGTACCATTCATAATTACTCACACAGATCCTGGCAGTCTCCATAACATAACTGCCCAATTTTTCAGCATTTATCATTTCACCTGATAAAAGAGCTTGCAGAATTATGTAAAGTCGCTTAGTCAAATTTATATCCACTCACAAGTAGACATTTTGAAGAGTTAACAAAACACGTAAGTATATTGTATTCGTAACAATCAAATATCTGTTTATATAGCACTATTTTGTTTTATAGAATGAAATTTAACAACTGTTTATACACTATTTGAAATATTAGGATACAATTTTTACAAGCAATATGGCTGCAAACAAGATAAACGCCCTAATATCAATGAATCTTTAATAGTAATTTACAAAACACACCGCAAACTATTGATAGGTATAAATAGTCTACATTTGAAACCACAATAGATAGCGGTTTTCCGTTTTCTGACTTTTATCACAATTTTACCAAATATGTACTTCGAAAATCGCAAATATCCGCAGCTGATTTTTATAGATAGCTAGGCTACAAATCAATATTAAATGTAAAGCGAGGGTAAACATGGGTGACTGTCAAAAGTCTCGATGAACTTAAAAAAAAACTTCTTTTTCATCTTACTTTATTTTACAATTATTTTAACCTCCTAACGCCCTTTCGAGATGAGCTAAACGCTCAATGTATAATGTATTGAACAAAGCTACATACGGCATTCCGGCCCAGACTAAAAACAAAACCTTCTCCTAAACGGCCAATGTACATTACAATGTACATTAATTAATTTAAATGCATGTTTGCAATGTGTAATACTGTATGTCACTTTGTTCAACACATTGTACATTGGGCGTTACGAGGTTAACGTAAACGTTAACATAATAGTATAACATATTACTTGTTCCAAAATCTTCAGAAAAAGAGGTTTGCAGAAATATATAATACTTTATATCTATTAGTGATGAGTGAACAGGCTTGAAATGGACGTCGGTCAAAACTATAAAGATTGTGGCATTGAAAAAAATTCGTTTTATACATATCATGTATAATTTTTTGTCATTATAGTTTAGTTTGATCTTTAAACTATTAAATAAAATAAAAAACGTATGTCAGTAGTGAAATTGGTAAAAACCATTTTTGATATGCCGTTGTTCTATCATTCTCCATAGTGCAACGGTACAGAAAACTGAATCCATTCCAAACCCTGTACACTACAGACCACTCCATGGGAATTCAATAAAACTAACTGTACCCATTATCTAAATGAATAATTTAGCCTCGCAGAAGATTTGCGCGCTTACTCATAACCCAGCTATAACTCCGTGGATATAAGTAGTCGTGTGTTACACCGGGTCACAGGTTCAAGTGCCGATAAAGCGTAGATTCCGTTAAATAAGGAAATTTGTTGTAGTAATAGTAAATTTCGCGTCAGAGCTATCGTGGGGCTTAATGTTGAAATATATGTATGTGTTTATGTATTGGCGAGGATGGGTCCGCTGAGTGAATCGAGATTGCGTTTGGAATTGGAATTGACAATGTTGTTCACGGTATGTGTTGGGAATGGTATGGAAATATTTCAATGGTTGGGCTAGAGACGTTGCTTATGGATGCAGCATATAAAATCACACTTGAAAACAAGAGAAGAACGGTCAATTCAGTCAGCCTATCAAAAATTTCTGTCTAAGCACCTTGCCCAAATCTATACAGGAAAAGAATTTCATAAGTACAGAATACAGGGTGTCCCTGGAAGTATGAATCAAATCGAATAAGGGCGTGGGCAAGGTCATTTCCAAACTTTTAAAAACCCTGAGAATGTCGGTAAATTTTTTTACGGTATCAATTTTTGTTTTTTTTTCCAATCACTTCGCATAGTGCTCAAAGAAAAGAAAAGCATAAAAAAAAACTAAAAGGGTTATTATTATTATTCATTCCTTTTTTTCAGGACGTTCTAGAAGAGTGGACCTTTCCTATGGTAATACATTTGCGCAGGTAGAAAAAATATGTTAAATAAGAAAAAAAAACATTTGCACCAAAGGCTACGTGCTGGCAAAAGTTTTATTCAATTTTCGAGCAAATATTTTATTCAATTGCACCGACTTTCTCAGGGTTAAAAAGTTTGGAAATGACCTTGCCCACGCCCCTATTCGATTTGATCCGTACTTTGAGGGACATCCTGTATAATGCATAATCAGCCTATAACTGTTCCCACTGCTGGGACACATGCCTCATACAGGGAGTGGGCCGTAGGCACCACGCGGGCTCAGTGCGGGTTGGGTTCACATGTCTTCGAATTTTTGGTTCTAGGAGATGCCGGTTTCCTCACAACGTTTTCTTTCGAAATTTTGAGAGCAACAGTGTTTTTTTTACTTTTTCGCAATTTGAAATAGGTGCAAACATCTTATTGATAATACACAGATATTATTATTATTAGCATTTTATTTGCTGATGCCTCAACCTGTTTTTTTTTGGTTTCTTTTCTTTCTCTGCGTCATTTTTACCGCAACTCAACGTATTCTCTTTCTTTTTATTTCTATATTGCTTTGCCCCCTTTCACATGCGACCCTTTAACTCCATCGACAAACTTTGAATGTACAAATCTTACCTCATTAACGCTTTGGGAGTTATGACCATGATCTCATACATTATAATTTTGTTACACTTCATCATTATTATGCCCAAATTGTACAGTCCACTACTGGATATAAGCCTCCTCTTTATTTACTTAATCGAGATTTATTACTTTAGTCCCTTTAAGTAGTTACTGATACTGTGGTGTCCCATTGATTTAGGTCTCGTCTCTCATGTACAAGGTTGTGGGGGAAAATCTGGGCAGATATCATTCCGACTTATTTAATCATGTGTAGGTACTTTTTGAGTTTATCTTGAACATTTATGACATGGGTGAAGAAAAAACATCGTGAGAAAACCTGGACTTATAGTTAATGGTTTAAAATCGCCAACGCAACTTGAACAAACGTGGTGATCAATGCTAGTGCCTTCGCTGTATGAGAAGACAATAAAAAGCTGGCATAAATGATTAACGAAGTTACTTCCAAGCTACTTCATATTTTTTAAATATTGATAAATACTTGAGATCTTTAGCCTAACACGGCATGCTTTCTTTACGGTTCGGCGTACAAGCCACGCCGTAGAAAAAGCGTGAACAAGCTTCCATAGTGATCAATGACGACCGGGGCTACACACGGCGAAGAAAAACATACCTGTACACACGGCTACACATCAAGCTATACATAACCGGTATAAGCTGACTTCTGATTGTACGAAAAACCTATACAATGCGAGGTCAGCTAAAACTGGAAATCTATAGCTTCATATGTAGCCGTGTGCACAAAGAGCCTTCTTAGATAACTGCATATGATATACGATTATAATATTCTTTTTGGTATGTTTATCAATATAACATTGAATGGTATGGTTTAATGACTTAATTCAACATCGTTTTAATTCTAACAGCGATTATAACGAAGTAAAATGTTTTATGAGTTTTTTACATATTAATAAGCTTAATTAACTTCAGCATATGCGTTTATCGTTGTAGCGTTTGTAACTCAAAGATGGAAGGCATCATTTTCACTGATTACTTCTTACACAGAACCGGCCTATGTCCAGCAGTGGACATCTGTCGGCTGAAATGATGATGATGATGAGATTTCTTTTACTGTCTTGTTCTAGTTCAATTAGTTATAGAGTCAAATTGTTGCGGGGATTATACAGGCGGCAGGGCATCACTGCGCAATCTGATTCCATGGATTTAGTACAGACGCTAGCACATCAAGCTACTACAATCTGTCAGATTTCTTTAATAGATTTTCAACTTTAGCGCTAAAGCGTAAGGTTCACAGTTGATTGGGAAAATCTGACAGTTTCGGGTAGCTTGATGTGCTGGCGTCTGTACAAACATTACTATTTTCTGGAGTTTTAAAATAAAAAAAGGAAAACAGAACCTTAGTCAGAATCTCAATGTTGTTTTTTTTCCTAGACTAGTCCTTTTAGCAACTAACAAACAAATACTAGCTTTGGCATTATATAAAATATCAATAGAATTAGTATAAAAAAAAAAAATACTAAAATCTCGATTATGATTGTAAATGTTTGCTTGGTCAATCCCTAGCATCAGTGGGATGACACTGACAGCTCACTCCACGCAAGTTTTCATGGTGAGATTTTTACAGAATCGACATGCAGTACCCATTCAGTCAAGATTCTGCCTAAAACTTCATATCCGATCGTAATATGTCTCAGTCCTCTTATCATTCTTCTACTTCTCACCCAATGTCAACTTAAAATTTATTCACCCTTTAAAACCTATTAGGACAGTCACAATAAAGCTGCGAAAGCGCGTTATTTCCCTCAAAGCGCCCGATCTAATCCTCCATTACACTCTGACACTTATCCCTAAGATCGTCTAAAATATTTTGATACAATCGCGCACAGATAAATGTTGTCAATTTATCAATAGTCCGCTTCAATGCGATGCCCTCCGATCGCTCTGATAATTCCCGTACGCTACTTTATCTTAAGATTATCACGACGTCTTTATTTCGATATATTTTTTAGCTATTTAATTCGTCCGATTCTAATGTGTTGCAATTAATCAGTGACTACACGATAGAATCTTCAGACAACCGGTTCCGATTGATATTCGGTACTATCCGCTGTTCTCACATCCTTTATGAAACGGTTTTGAGTGTGATTGTACCTCGAGATAGCGTTTGAATCATAACATATGTGGGTAATTGAAAAAATATTTTTTAAATGAATTATTGTATCAATATTTAATTGAACGATTGAAAGATAAAATCCAGTTTAGCGTGGTAAACTTGAGTTTACTATGGCAGTTTGGTTTAGAAGATATATGACAAAAATTTTATATAAAAAAAAACAACCGACTTCCAAAAAAACACTACAAAGTGAAAAATAATTTTAATTTTGGAAGTCGGTGTCGTTGGTTCCGCATTTTGGTTTTTTGACACCGACTTCCGAAATTAAAATTATTTTTCACTTTGTAGTGTTTTTTTGGAAGTCGGTTGTTTTTTTTATATAAAATTTTTTATTTTTCTCTTTTTAGTTATATCTACCCCAACCAAATTCATATAAACACTACTTGCTATGTAAATATGAGTGACAAGAAGCTGCGTCTGCGTTTATAGGGTACAGACGTGATGTTATGTTGTGCGATTGCGTAAACAATGCATACATATGCGATAGCAGCAATCGCGGTTGTTTTACTGGTATTAATTATTATTATAATAAAAAAAAAATATAACCTTTGTAGTGAGTACAGGCGTGATATTATGTTGTGTGATGGTGTAAACAATGCTTAGATATGCTATAGCAACAATCGCGGTTAATCTGCTGTTATTTATTGAAGAGTTCCCCCGATTTCTACAAGATCCCATCATCAGATATTGAAATGGTGACAATGGGACCACACGGGAAGCACCAGCTTTCAAATAAAAAAAGAATCATGAAAATCGGTTCACCCAGTCGGTTATTATGAGGTAACAAACATAAAAAAAAAAAAAAAAAAAAATACAGTCGAATTGATAACCTCCTCCTTTTTTTGAAGTCGGTTAAAAATGTGAATGGTTTTAGGAAGTCGTAGCTCAGTACTAAGAGGTATTAAGTAGACAAATAATGCGGGAGGTCTAGTTTGGTCCACCAATCGTAATAGCGAATGACATTTCTTAATGACTTTTTTAATAGAGTCACCACGCTTAGCGCACCGGTTGGCGCCAGTAGGATTTTTTTTTTGTCATGTGAACCTCGTTGTTTCCTGCAAGTCTGTACAGTTCCAGTTTGGTTCCACTTGTGACCATTAATACTTATAGGTAGAATATAAAATAGTTAAGCAAACAAAATCGGACCAATCATGATGTTCCCACTGCTGGGACACAGGCATCCACTCGGTAAGAAGTGTAGTTGCAGTGCGGGTTGGTAGAAATTGTCACATGTCTTAGAATTTTTGTTCCTAGGACATGCTGGTTTCCTCACGATGTTTTCCTTCACCGTTTTGAGAGCAGTGGTGATGAAATAATTTACACCAAGTAAATTGCCTGGTTGCCGTTATCACTGGCCCACCACCGCTCAGTACTAAATACTCTTCTCGCATGGATATCATGGGCCCAGTTTTCTCTAAAGCATGTCTGTGCCAAAGACAAGTAAAGTTATGCGCTGAATGACTGCCAATAGATACGAGCCCATTAATCAGTCTAACACCCTTTCTCTTGAACGACGAATTACGAGTTCCATGTGAAATAGTTTAAGAACATCAAAAAACAACATCACGCCTGTCGGTCTTTTATGTGAAAATCTCACCGTGAATACTTAGGTGAAGTGAGCTGTCAGTAGGGTCAATCTCTAGCATCAGGCGGAATGACAGCTCACTTCACCCAAGTTTTCACGGTGGCTTTTTATCGGAATAGACAAGTAGTAATCCCATGAAGGGTAAGGTAGAGGTGTACCCATAGTAGGTATACAAATATACATACATACATACACCCATACCCATACCCTACAACTACATTTCGCAAATTATCTTTAACCTTTAATTGCATGAATTTTAATTTTTTAAGCAAATTAAATTTATTTGGACATAACATTAGCTCTATAGTAAGGAAAAATATTCATAAAAATGCTTTTTTTTTCTTTTCTAAATGGCCTGGTGGAAATTTACATCTTTATGTAATCAGAACGAATCTACTGGGAACAAAATGAATTGAATATGTCTGACAATTGGGGAATCCCCGTGCTCTGTGGAAACGAAAATATGGCAGTGGATTGGTTGATGGACATTTCCATCACGATGCAGTTAAGGGTTAAGTCCCGCGTAATAATAATTATAATAATTTGGGGCATGCGGTGATAACCTGTAAGAAATTGTTATACTAACCCTAGATTGTAGTACATTGTAGTTTTAAGTTTTATCAGTATAAACAATTGTTGGTTGGCCATTAAAGTTAAATAAATAAATAAATAATAGGATGCGAGTCTGTTGCAATCAACCGAGCATTAATCCAGGCTCACTAGTTTATTTCTTATAATTTTCTTCTTTGTTAGTTATCGCAGTGACTCTGACTGTATTTAGTTTTCCAAGATTATGCACTTGCATTTGTACTGTTTGTTGGATTTACATAAATATTGGCTTTAAGAAGTATATTAAGTGGGCTTCATTAATATTTGCTTACAGACTAGTAATATTATGAGAATGACTTTATCACAAATTCTTTCCGTCTTTAATGTAACGTAAAATTATAAAAAATAGTAAAGCAACAAATGTTCAGTGTTTTAATTTACTATATTATTAGTATGGATATACATTTTAATATCCTTGAATGTCTTGTTCAATTAATTTTCCCACTTTAAACTTTTTATTGCTGTAACAGGCTTTATTTATATCGTCCGCTACAAAACAATTACATGCTAATCTAAATAGACCATAAGTTACTTAAAATCACGTCATTATAGGTTGTAAAACACGTTAAGCCGTTGGTCCCGGCTGTCATTATTGGATCTTTGATGGTCGTTACGGGTCGTCAGAAGGCCAACAGTCTGACAACCAGTCTTACCAAGGGGTATCGTGTCACCCAGTAACTAGGTTGTAGAGGTTAGTTATGCAGTCGAGCCATGTAAAATACTGGTGTTAAGCTGTATCCGGTTAGACTGGAAGCCGACCCCAACATAGTCGGGAAAAGGCTAGACAGATTAACTGATAGGTTTTAAAACATTTCTTTTAAACTTTCTAAACCTCGCAGTTGTTTTTGTAAATACATACATGACCTGTTAAAATCATAACCCATCTTTGGTTTTGCCGTAGGCGGGTTTAAAAAGTTCTTTTCGCTATTGCACACTTTTGTTACCTACTCTCAAACAGGGTGAGTAAAAAATAGATTAATAGAAACTAGATAACTCAACGTTTCAAAATCGATTTTAAAGTTTCGTCCCGATTCTATTCACCCCATTTGTAATAAAAGTATCGTGACGGTTAAAATGATACACTATTTTCGATCTAGCTGTCTTTCGCCGCAGCAGTGGCGGCCCAGTGGTAGCGGCCCCGACTTACGAGTGTAGGTCGTGGGTTCGAACCCAGGCATGCGCTTTACTTTGTGTGAATAATTTCATCACCTGAATTGCTCTCAAAACGGTGAAGGAAAACATGGTGAGGAAACCGGCGTAGCCTAGTACCAAAAATTCGAAGACATCTGCCAACACACACTGGGCCTGCGTTTGAATCGTCAATGGGTCGGTCAGTCAGAAAGATGCAGCTAGTTGCCCATTCCAGAGCGTAGTAGAACGGGCAAGAAGCTCCACTCGACTTAATTGGTGGTACCTACCTGTCATTTCTATTTAGAGTGTTCACACAGAGTCATGTTCCATTTAAATATAGTCTAGTTTAACATAATCATAATAACAACTATTTCTTTTATTACATCTTTGATATCGCCGCTAATTACTATTTTAATAATTGAATTAATAATTAATAATATCTCGTATCGATTATTGAAGATGGTTGAATGTTATTTTATGGGTTTTAGTTTAATTTTATTATGTATAATTAAAGCTGGCATTCTATTAGTGTAACAGTTTTAATTGCAGATAATTTATGAAGCTGATAGACGAGTGCGTTTATAATTTTGTTATATTACATTAAATGGGTAACTAATGTAATGTATAATAACGTTTTAATAGAGTAAGTTTTATTTTATATGTTAAGGGCATGTGAACATGAACTGTGCCACAGTCTAGATGGTTTCCACCGTCTAATAAGGGGATTTTCCGTAACTGGGATTTTGTTACGCTGTGACGAGATTGTATAGTAAGACTGAAGTAAGTAGGTACGTGCATTTCAAGGCCCCGACGTAAGAAAATGTAGTAACTTGATGACCTTTTCTGTTTAAATATCTAAATTTTACTAATCTACAAGCCGTCATGCTTACGGAAGTTTGGCGTGACGGCTTGTCAAAAACATCCACTGATGGTGCTAAAAAGGGGATTAAATTAGTGACATTTACCCCCTTTTTCGGATCATCAGTGGATGTTTTTTTTTTTTTTTTTTTTTTTTTTTTTTTTTTTTTTTTTTTTTTTTTTCAAAAACGTTCCTTAATGCTTACTTACCTTCGTTATATAAGGAGCTCTTGTGCAGCATAGTGTTATGCTTCCGAGGGGTAATTGCGTTACTCACTAACAATAGGAATGGTTTCTATTTTGAATGTAACACCATTCATTGCGATATTTACGTTATTGAACAGACACATTCGTACATACAAATCAATAGATTAGCAATATCCGTCATAATTATTCACATTGAGATTGATAGTATGCCACGCACTTAGGGCGCTGGTTCTACCCAGCGGTTAAGGAAGTGCGTTGTCTGTCAGTAAATTCATTGATTTTAACTGCGCAGATAAGTGAAATGAACAGCTATACACTTGTTTCTTGTTAGGATAAACACTTTTAAAACAAAATAGGAGGCAAACAGCAAAGGGCTCAAATGTCTAAAAAAAACCCTGAAATGCCAACTTCACTCTAAAACTGTCAGCCGCTTCGGCCATCATACGGATATCCTAGTGCAGTCTCAAGGCTGGCCCATTGTGTATATGGTCAAGGTGCGCCCCCGTTCACATGGGCCAACAATCGCTGTCGCAGGCGACGGTTTGGTGTTTAGTGCGTTTTTGTTGAGTTATTGTAGTGAGCATAATGCTAACATAATACAGGCTTTTTATTGCCTCATTTGTCTATTGTGTGACACGAAGATCTTAGGCTTAAAGATCTAGGAAAGAGTTAAAACTTACATGAAAGATTATCAGGACTGTGTGTGACCTATGCCTTATTTTGTAATGCGAGAAATTAGTATAAAGGAACAATTGTCAAGTGAATCAGACAATCAGGAACGTAGGTTTGTGTTGTGTAACATAGGGTCTAATAGGGTTACAGTTGTTGCGAAATATCGATAGTTTTGTATGGACCACATGGCGATGGATTTTAATATCGATGCTAATGAAAAGAAGACCTACTGTCTTACTTTTAATAAGGAATAAGTCAATAATGTAATGTTTCCGCCAACATTCAATAAAGCAGTTAGGATTACGATTATAGGTGGAAATCTATATATAATATAACAAATAGGTAGGTATTTATTATCAATATATTATATTTGGGACTAACCTTATCGGTGATTATATTTTCAGTCGTTTGGGTTCGAAACCCTCAGGCCGTGTGGTCAGAGTGCTCATGGTTTGTTTAACGAAATCTTGAAACAACTGGTTGGCACTTCCCGTGACCCAAAGGCTGACCTTGGCCAGAAGCTAAGTATTGCCATACAAACGTGGCAATGCCGCCAATCTCTTGGGTGCATTACCAGTCGACACCGATGCGGAGGAATTTTTCGACGTCATGTTTTAGTTAGGGTAGGTTATTATATTTATATTTTAATAGTTTGTTAGTCAATTTAGTATAAGAAGTTTGTGCATTGTATATTTTATTATCCTCTTTAATAAAACATATAATTTATTGGGTTAGGTAAACCTTTAACATTTTCTGAACTGAAAATTAAAATCTGCTGGTCGATTCTGTGAAGATCTCAACGTGAAATCATATGTGAAGTGAGCACTTAATAGTGTCAATCCCTACCATTAGGAAATGACAGAGCCCACTTCCCGCTCACTTCACCTAAGTTCTCACTGTGAGATTTTTACAGAATAGCACTGCAGAACCTCATTTCGAGGAAATGCCCTAGCGCACTAACCCAGGCCGTATCTAGGGCATACTCTTTACTACCGTCTTCTACAGGATCTAAATTCAAAGAATTCTCACAAAATTATTCCTAATCTGATACAACTAGTCGTCAGGATTCTAGCCTGGTTATATTTAGATGTTGCGTTATCCACGATCGTACAAACAAACCAATTCGTTTGTATATTTATATGTGTTGGACACAGTAATGTACTGCGTTTATGAGAACTGTGAGGTAGTAGTGAGGGGATGTGCATGTGGAGTAGCAGAGTCATTTTCTTAGTCCTAGCAAAATTTTCATGGAAACAGATCAGTGCCGGCATTTTGGGGCCATCTCTAGGGATAGGTACAAAGCTACGTCTATTGCGAAAATCATTAAGTTTTTTAGCCGTGAACACGCCAGAGGCCAATTATTGCCGTAATTAGAAACGTTCAAAATCTAGTCACAACCTCATCTCAGCGACAATCAATGTCAAAAACTTGTCAAAATTTTAGGGAAATTAGAGGTATTTTTGACGGATTGAGACTGAGCTCAGACTTTGAAAGTTTTTAAAGTTACGAAAATTGACCCTTTGATTTTTGAAAATTACTTCTTAGCCCCATACGAGATACGAATACCGATTCAGAATTTTCATCAATCATTTGTGGAAGCAGTATAACACAATACTTCAAAATTAGGTACATTGGTAAATCTACTTAATACCGAATTCTAAAATCACTCAATTTATTTCCAAGTAATATCTAGCGGTCACCAAAATATTTAAAAATCACAGCATGATTTTACCATCCCTAGTATAATTAGCCCGCGATCTGCAATGATGCGCCGACGATCGCGATGACACTTGACGTCGCGACTGTCCACATCTGATAATTATCACCGGTCTCGCACTCGTTTCCTCGAATGTACTTTGCAATAAAGGTCTAGGATGTACAGGTAAAAACAAAAGTTCTAATCAAACATAATCAAAGTTTTTTTTTGGAAAATAGTCGTAAATATTTCCGTCCGTCGTCGTTTTGCATGGTCTTAAAATACAGTGAGGCTGCTAAAAATAGGAAATATAAATTTATCACCAGATGATATCCTCCCATGGGGGCCATGGGAAGAACCCGTTTATGTGTGTATGTGTGATATCGTCATACATTTCCTGAGCAGGCTTAACTAAAACTAACATTACCATGGTTATTAACCTCACAGAGGAAATAAAGTAAGAATAATTAAATTAACACCAAAAAATGGTCACCATTTTGTATTTCTCACATTACTTACTTCAACACATCAAGTTGATGATAGCTGGTTTCCGTAAATCGCGTGTTAGTTTTCAACGTCATTTCGTAATTATACCCGGTTAAAACATTATGAAAACAAAACACAAAATTCAAGGTTGCCCTTTAAAAAAGATCAGGTATCATCATCATGTTCGTTAGTTTAGTTAATTCTGAGGTTAAGGGGTTATATCTTGCCCTTGCAGTTAAAATTAATGAGTAACTAATCAATCGTTGTATGTATGTAGTAAATAATATATAACATTTTAATTATTTGTAGTTCTTAAAGTTTGGTTTCCTTTAAAATCTTAATTTTGTCCTCGACAGTACCTGCCTATCATTTTCGCATGTGATCATAATGCCAACAAGTTCAGTCAACATTCTAACCCCGTGTCGGGTTACAACGATGCCTATATGACGAGTTTTAAATCGATTATTTATGCCGAACAGACTGCAATCGATGCCGGTAACCACATTACGCCCACTCCATCTCCGACGATCGCATCACATCCCTCTGTGATTTCTACATTCTCGATTCTATTTATATTTCGAATTTTATCGAGTTCCAGTGTCGATTCAATAATCGAATGATTAATTAAAGGTTATGATGCATCGGTTATATTTCATATCGATTACGTGAAACGAGTTACTGTACAATTTGATAGTTTTGGAAAGTCTATTAAATATGCTTCTATTAATTCAACGGTGCTCTGAGAATAAATTAAAAAAAGACATGTTAAAGTGGTAGCTTATCCTCCCACGTAGGGTCGTAAGAGTCAATTTACAGGTATTGATTACGATGCGTTGGTACTAACAGGCAATGAGCTTAATAACCTGAAACTAATTATGCAAAATAGTGATCTTTAAAGAAGTTATTGCTGTTCGTAGAAGCGTAACCTCAAGTGGTTTGAATATAAATTTTATAAATATATTTAAACGGTTAAAGAATAAGTGCCTTGACACCATACTGCCCCACTGAGACTAAGAACGAGTGTGAATAGTTCTTAAATATCCCTGAAATATTTTCTGATATGTTATTTAAGGAATTTACTTTGAAATAAAAAATCATCAAAAACAGGACGTGAAGCAAAAATTGATTTTAAATAGACGCGCAAAAGACTTCACAAAACAATGAACTTAGTTGACAAAGAATCAGCAAACTTATTTATAAACTAACCAAACCCTTCTCATTGGAATATAAACCTTAAATCCTCGTCATAGGGTTTCAATCATATTCTTGAGCTGCAAATGGATGTTGTTCTAGATTTATCAAAAGCCTTTGACAGCACCGACCTTGCAGTGCCATAGTTCACACCGTCCCTTCACTGTTGGAAATGTGGAAAAAACACGACAATAGCACGGCCACGCACGGCTCAGGACAAGACAATCGATTACATACGTTCGTATGGACTTTATTGATTATTGTTGGCTATAATAATATTGAATTGGGAAACGGGTGTGCTTGAAGGTTGCATGTTAGGACCACTGCTGTTTTTGTCACTTATTGTTGAATTAATGCTTACGATGTTCAATTTAATTTTGCTCCTAAGAATTTTGCAACACCAAGTTTGTGATCATCCTATAAAACGTCATGCCTGCAGTAATAAAAATAAAATATATTTCCAGGCATTCGCTTTCTGAAACACAGTCCCCATACAGAAGAGAAACTACAAACACTTCCATTTTATTATCTCACATAAAACTAACACCATAAAAGATAATTCAAAAGCGAAAGACTTTCTAAGACAAAAGAACCAAAACTTAGAACAAGGAAGTCCATAATTGGTGTTAAATCAAACATGGGCTAAAATTCTGCGTGAATGGAATCTGTGGATCAGAGATGACCGCGGGTTCCGCCGGCGATGCTATCGCTGAGCACCTAGCCCTTGTCCACCAAGGAGGGATAAATCGTGGAGGTGGCAAATATGTTTTAGATTAAGTTGTGTTTTGCGAGTATCTGATGCAGAGTTAATAGGTTTAAAGTTTTTAATTCAGTGTACTTTGAATTTTTGTTCGTATTATTAATAGTTTAATGATTGTAGTAGTTTCTTTAACTTTTCAACGGATAATGCATGTGCTTATAACAACTGAAGAAATTAAGGTGATGTCCTGTATATTTCATAATTTTTTGAATATTCTGGATAAGCTGAGAAACTTACTATTAGATTTATGCTGTTCAGAAGTCTTGTCAATAGAAAAAAGGTTGAGATTAATGTACAAGAAAGTTACTTTCCCCAAGGATGTCTATTGTCTATTATAATGAAAAACAAATACTTAGTTATACTATAATGTATTTAAGTTATTTTAAAAATATTTAGCAGTATTTATCAGAAACCTAGGATACAGCCACATTGGCGAAACGATCCAAAACAAATAACCCACAGACATACTTAGCACATTTCCCAAAATTGCCACGTCCAGAATTCCTCGATCAGCGGCGCGTGCGCAAGGAATTTAACGCCAAATCGCCGTTGCCCGGGCGCAGCGTAATTGCGCCTTATCTGCGCATTGTTCGGCTAAGGAGCACAAGGCTGCGCGTTGACGTGTGAGTGTTTAGATTGTCTGTCTGTATATGCGATTGTTTTACTTTGTAGGGCTTTAGACAGTTTTTCATGTGTGCTGGACAGTGTGAAAAGTTAAGCCTAGTTAAAGATAAACTACCAATTATATTATGGCTTTTAGACGTTAGCTTGTATGGAGAAAAGACAATTTTTTGAATCCGGCTGAAACACAAAAAAAAACTGACTTTATTTGAACCTACTATTTAACTAATGGACTAATAATCTTATGCTGTATACCTAGTTTCATCTTCTGCAATGCACTACCAAAATAGAAGGGAGTAATATGTAGCAAACAGCTTGCAGTGCAGGCGTGAAAGCTTGAAAAATAATAGGTATGACTATAGCAGATTACTTAAGTGGTCATGAATTAGTAAGCTAGTTAATTAGTAATTAATAAGCTCTGTATTCTGTAAGATCTACCTAGTCTGTAATTCTTTTGTTAATATGTGGATATTGGTGTGGGTTACATGTTTGTTAACTTTAGCTTTTAAGGATTTTTTCTATTTTCTATAGCATGTAACTGTTTAATGTCCCTAATAAATAAAATAAAATAAAATAAAATAAAATAAAATGAAACAAATCTCCTGTTATCTACTGAGACTGGTCTACATTTAGTCTCTTCACACCCAGCAACACATTAAAGATCTTCAGCACCATGCGCCGTCATAGAGTACTGTCGCTCTTACCAATTACCGTGGCAACATTATCATTATTAATAAGCCCGGTATTTATTATAAAGGAGTAAAGCAACACCAGCGGGGTGATTACGTAACACACTAACAGTAGGATAGCTTTGATTTTGACAGTTAAACAACATTCAATGCGTTATTTACTTTGTTGTGCAGACAAATTTTTCGATCAGATGAAGCAATGGATTAGCAATATCCTTCAAAATAATTCAGATTTTGTGTTGCTTGATTAGATTGCAGGTAGATTATTATTATCATTATCATTATTATTTTTACTTCGGTTTGACTAAACATGTTTCGAGGCTTAAGTTTTGTCTAAACTTTACTTCGAGTTTATGAATAAGACGTCTAATGCACATTGTCACTTCTACGCTATGTTAGTGACCTCCCTACGAGCTCTTCAATAAACAATTATTCCTCGATATAGTGATTTGCGTGCGATGATAACAAGACGATTTGCTAAGTAATACTTATAAGCTACTATTATAATAGAAGATGCATGTATGGTATGGTATGTGAGTCATTCCATAACGTTGTGTAGACCATCAATTATTATTATCTGCGGATGAATGCGTAAGCCTGACCTAGGTTGACCGGATATGGGTGAAAACTATATACTGTGGCGTTATACTTAGACAGTTGGATATTGATACAACTAGGTGCAATATGGTCATAATAAATGATGGCCATATAGGATTTATGAAATTATGACCAATTTCCGTCATAATTTTAGTATCGTCTGTATACATCTATCACTAGCAGCGCCTCGCGGTTTCACCATCATAAGCGGCCCCATACGAATATCGGTATGAAAAGTATACTATGTGTTAATCCTGGTTATATGATATATGTGTGCCGAATTTTGATCCAAATCCGTTTAGTAGTTTTTGCGTGAAACAGTAACAAACGTCCATCCATCCATCCTCACCAACTTTCACGTTTATTAGTAGAATTATTAGTAGGTAGGTACCTAGTATCTATCATGCTTTTCTAGTTTGTTATGAAAGGCTTATGGATACATCACACTTTTCTTGGATATCAACTTTTTTAGAGTTACCGCACTCATCTTTACTTGTCAGCTGTCAACACGCGAAGATACGCTGTTGGATATTTACTGATTTTGTGCGTTAAACTACAAATATAATGCTCAGAAACAGAGTGAAAGTGAACTTTATAGCGTGGAAACTGTAAAACTGTTTGTGGACTAAAATAATTAGTGATTCAAACAAATAATCTTTGAACTAAATGCGAAAGTTTCCTGTCACTTTTCAAAATTTTTCGATCCACCCTTAAAATTTATCCTAAAATTCGTGTTAGATTCGTTATGTAATTTCAACATCAAAATGTCATCTAACGTTTGGAAAAGTGTTGCCACAATAGTAATTTAAATCTCCACAATAATGAGTTCAAATAAAATCTCACGCAAAAAATATTCCACCCTAGTTTATTCAATAGAACAAGGTCGTACTCTTTGTCTAAAAACATTAAAGACAAACAAAAGACTAACAGTAGCAATCCTGTCAACGAATCAAAACCAGCTAATGTTAACCAAATTCTTATCACCGCGACTGCTTGTCAACCTAGTACAAGTAAAGAGATAGCAAGTACGCCATATAACTCATCGGTGCCATGTCAAAGAGATCCCATACAAAAACAAAAGAGAAATCGATCACCTGATAAGACTAAAACAAATAAAATCTCTGCTAAAAGAATAATAATCAAGAGATCAGTAACTAAATAAAGACTGAGAAATTAACACTCAAAATATTCATGAAGCTGCAGTGCCAGAATTAAACACAAGTCTCATTGTTAAACGTAGATGAACCGTCTCAGGTCCCCACCGAATCCAATGAATTCAGAAAATCTTCCAAACCCCTGCCCATAATGCTCTACGGCATCGATGACCTAGAGAAATCATAGTCGTAGTAATAGTCATAGTCATTCATGAAAAAGTAACTTGTATCTGAATTTGCACACTAAATTACATTCAAATTGATCAAACATGGAAATACGGCAAGAGACATGCCCTGAAAAACATAATACTAAATTGAATCCAGGTATTGTACTTCCTAAGGTACATCTAAATAACGATGGGGACCTCAAATGAGTCACAATGAGTCACAGGGAACAATTTCGAATAAAAAGTAAAAAGAAAACAGCCCTATAGAACAAAAATATAGCTTGATTAACCTGACACAACAGACTGAAATGATACACCATCTGATATCTCAGATGAGCACAATGATGAACTTGATCATAACCATTAGCTCAATGCGTATATTATATCCGGAATATAAACGGGTTAGCGACGAACAAGACAGAACTAGAGGAGCTCTTAAAAATAAGTAAAGTGGACATTGCCTTAATATCTGAAACTCATCTCAGTATAGTAGCGTGGAGTCGTCATTCGATACCCTGTCTGAACACACCTCAGTTATTGCTACATTTAGTGTTACAGCAATCCAGATAGAGCCAAAACTAATCCTCCACAACCCAGTTACTGTTACTGTTAAATACCTCTTGGTAAGACTGGTTTTCAGACTATCGGGCTTTTGACAACCCGTAACGACTGTCAAAGATCCACGAATGACAGCCGGGATTAACGGCTTAATGAGCTTTCTGAGGCACGGATGGGTCACGGTATGTAAAGATGGTTACCCATCCATGGACCAACCTGATCGATCGACCCGCGCGACTGTTATTACTTAGCCATGAGCCGCCTAGAGAGATGACACTGACAAATATAAATTGCATTATATATTCTTTCATTAAATCTAAATGTTAACTAATCCTTCTAGAACTCTGCAAAATAATAACTCCTTTAGAGGTTATGTCCGACAAAATGATAAATCATTTTAAGTAAATCCTTCAACCCATTTTACATCTGACTTAGTTTTTGCATCACGATGCACCAATAACTCTCCAAGGGCAAACAGTCACAGAATTGTTAAAGAACACAACATGAGGTCTTTCAATTAAATATCTGGACGAAGCAAAAAAAGCGTGTGACCTTTTAAATAAATCGTGCAGTCAAAGGAAATAAGACAAGTGCGAACTGTACGCGAATGTAAACGGTTCCCATCTTAAACAATGAATTGTAGAGATTAATCTAGTACGCAGGTAGTATTACGTAGTATGCAGATATGTAAAACTGGAGGTCCTTGATTCTATTTAAAAGAAATAAACGTGTCATTAAGGGTATTTAATTGGAAAACTGGGAATGAGAACAGAATTACTATTGTCGATTACTTTAGAGCAGTGGTGCCCAGTGGTAACGTCGGTGACATAAGAGTTGTAGATCGTAGCTTCGAATCCAGACAGGCACTTTATTTTGAGTAAATTATTTAATCACCACTGCTCTCAAAACGTCGAAGGAAAAAATCGTAAGGAAACCGGCAAGTCCTAGAACCCAAAAATTCTAAGACATGTGACATCTACCAACCCGCAATGGGCCCGCCTGGTGGATTACGGCCCTCCCTCTCACAGAGAGGAGGCTTGTTTTCCAGTAGTGGAAGTATTAAAGGCTGATTGTGATTACCAATTGACGATTTAGCCTATTCTATCTTCAGGAGGTCCCAGTGATATGGTAGGCAAGTTTGAAGGCTTGAATTATACAGGATCTAATTAAATTAACTACAGAAAGTCTGTACACGTGATGGGTATCGATATATAAATACTATGAAATAAAAACAAAAAAAGATATGATGTTTTTTTTTGGGGTTAAATGACCGTTGGATGTTTTGTTACTTGAAGTATGAGTTTAGAAAATCCATTTTCTTCAGTTTTGTCGCGTTGAGATATCGATACCCGTCACGCCTGTAAAGTTTATACAACGTGTAACGTTAAATGCGCAAAACCTCAGACACTCCAACTGATTTTTAATTCAGTTGACCTATTTCACAGAGAAAATAAGTCATTAAAAAAATTGTCTAGGTTTTATGTGCTGTTTTAGTTTTACTGGCCACTCTGATCGTTTCTTGCGTCTGCGACGACGCTGTATCGAGGGAGGAGTCGTCACCGCCCCGCTGCGCCGCGCTGACATTGGGTTGCTTGATCTATTAATAAATAGACACGGCAACGTTTTTAATGAAGATTTTTTGAAAAATGTGACCTATATTAAAAAAGTGGTTCAATGAATTCTGCTCGTTATTCTGATCAAACTATTTTCAGGTTTTGCGCATTTAACGTTACACGTTGTATATTAAAAAGCTGATATTAAAATGATATTTCAAGCGACTAAACCAACTGCGGTCGGTGACCCCACAATTTTTTTGGTCAAATTAATGTGTTTTTAGTTTTATCGATACCCATCACGTCCGCGGAGTTTCGCTAGCTAATTTAATTAGACCCTGTATATTTTTTAGATTTTCATTGGAAAATTCTGCTTCATTTGTCGAATCCATTCAATTCCAAGGCACAGTAAATGGCGGTGCCCCAAAGGTATTTTATGTAGGTACCAATACTTCGTATGAATATATATATATGAATATATAATAAAACAAATAATTATAAATAATAGTATATAATTTATATATATATGTTTTATTATTGTTCTATGATTACGAACGCTTATTACTCGAGAGCACCAAGACGTCCTCATTCTCTTTTCTTTCCATTCTATGCTAGTATGCTTTTTAATTTCTAAAGCGCTTAAACTGTTCATTTATGTAGAAAATCTATTCTACATAAATTAACGATTTCCATCACCAGTTTTAAGGCATTTTAGTCGATGAATGCTTCATCCTCTTCTTCAAAATAAATGAATCACAACCTCGTAAGGTACGTATTACCTATTGCGAAGTGTTACCGAATAAGCAAATCAACGTTACCGTATCTTCATAAGGCGGTACTCTAAAACCTTTTTCTTTGTTCATGCGCCGATTCACTTTATAGAATTCATCAATTCGCAAGCTCGAAACATTTGCATCAATTAATTTGCACATCATAATCGTCTTTTTTTCTGTTCCATCGACCGAGGCAAACATTACATTTTCTAAACATGTAGTTCTGTGTTCATAATGTATTCTAAAACCGAACTTAAAGGTATCCATCACGATCTGAATCATTTTGAAGGATATTGCTAATCCATGGCTTCATGTGTTCAAAACAATTGTCTGCTCAGCTAATTAAATGACGCAGTGTATGTTGTTGAACTGTCAAAATTAAAGCCATTGCTACTGATAGTGTGAGACGCAATTATCCCGCTAGTTAGACAGTCGTAGTCTTTTCTTTTTTCTGTACCCTATATTGTCCTCCTACCGGTCGATTCTGTTAGAATCTCACCGTGAGAAGTTGCGTGAAGTGAGCTGTTATTCCATCGGATGCTAGAGATTGACACTCATGACTGCTCACTTTAAGCTCACTTCACCCGAGTTATCATGGTGAGATTTTTACAGAATAGCACTCCTGTGGGGCTTTGTTATCCTCTCATTAGTTTCACTGTGTCTTTATTTTGACCAATCCCTACTGAAGTCATTCATTTATTCTGCCAGCGTCTCCCATTACGTGTTCTAAGAACGATTTGAAAAATAAATCATTTTAATATGTATTATAATCCTAAGCCACGTTACCAAGGATTCAACACATGATTCTGGACCCCCGTTATAGTATATCGTCAGTTATTGAAAAAAAAAAAAAAATGGCTGTTCCATACATTATGACCGCGTAGATATTGCATTTTTCTACGAAACAGATTTTTTATTACACAGATTAAATTGTCTAAAATTATATGCTGAATTCATGGTTACAGTTTGTTCGTCGACGTCCGTGCTACCCTGTGTACAAGAAAAGGCTAAAAGGGAGCATAAAACAGCTGTCCACTTATTCATGTTTAGTTATATCTACCCACAGCCTTAGTTCCTTCATTATGCAAGTTAATTAATAAAGATGCAATTCAGTTGAATCCTTTTGTATCTGTGTCTAATTTGATCGCTTTTAATTTGTCATTTCTGACATGGATGTTCTTTGTAAATTGTTTCTCAAGATTTATTTAATTCATTCTAATTGTTGTAATTTTGGTTCACAAGGAAAATTAAATGAATCTTCTTTTATCATTTGACCTTCTACATAATCCTTTTTTTTTGTTATTTTTAACCGACTTCAAAAAAAGAAGGAGCTTCTAATTTCGGTTGTATTTTTTTTATAATTTTAACTTTCATGTCACTGTTATGTCATTGTTATTTATTAAGTAAGTAAAGGTAAACAAATTTGTGTAATGAAAGCTAAAAAATGAAAAATAAAAACTTTGTTACAAAAAAAAAACAACCGACTTCCAAAAAAAAAACACTACAAAGTAAAAGTAACCTTTTGTCTTATAGGTACACCTTTTCTTGTAAGAATAAATTACTATAATTGATCTTGATTCTTTTCACCATAAATAATTCATCTACTTTTTACTCGCACCTATGATGACCCTAGATATATTAATATAGTGTCTCTGGTTTAATTTTCTGACGATACAGAATCATTATCGTCTAAATAAATACTACACGGAGAGAAAAATCTTATAAAAAATACTGTGCTGTCTCATAATCTGAGTGCATTTGAGTGGTAATGGAAAAATGACCATGCTAGCATAGTAAAAATTCTTATGCTGTATAGTAAAATTTATTGGACAAATAGTGAATTTTTCCCAATCTCACCCAGAAAATTTTCTGTAGATGTCACTTGCACTCACTTTACAGTGACGAGCACAGTAATTTTTCTAAGAATTTTCTCTCCGTGTAGTTGTTTTAGTGAAAACTTCGCGAACTTGGTAGTCGTCTTTAGATGTTTTGCAAAAATAGATGAAGACCATCTACTTGTTCCCAATTCTAATATGTAGTTAATCTTCTTCGTCTATTTTCACCACCTCACCTCTTTTTGACTCCTTGCGAATTTTCCTGCCAACGATTATCTACCCTTCAAAGCTACTTAAGATTTTGGACTTGTAGTTTTACAGTCAGGGAAATGGAAACCCTACGTCAATTTCCCGTGATATAGCAATTTCATTCAACTGTCACACAATTGTAATGATGAATATACGCACAGTCTAAGTTGGTAGTCAATTTTCTTAGCAATTAATTTGCCCGGCGTTATAACCATACTAGCGTACTTAATGTAAGGATATCATTGTATTATATTTCATTGCACTTTCCGACTGTGTTTCAGTTCGTTTCTTGCGTCCAAGATTACCATCTGACTCGACTAAAGACCCTTTGTTTCGTTGCAAAATAATAATAATTATTATAGCAACAATTAACGCGTTGGATTAATAATTATCTATAACGATCTTGTTTATACTTATAGTTAGGACTTGGGTACTATTCCTGAGGGCTTTTTAGAAGAAGGGGAATTTTTATCTTTTGACCGTCATAGTCGAAAATGTTAATTGTGCCCGACACATCAGTTTGTCTTTTAGTCATGACGGGGTGTTGAGTATATTTTACCTTGTATTTGGTTGCCGAGAAACGGTAGAAGGAGCGTTGGCAGACTAATAGCCAGGTAGGTGGACGATCTACAGAAGATCGCGGGGAAGACTTGCATGTCGATTCTGTAAAAATCTCACCGTGAAAACTTGCGTGGTGTGAGATGTCAGTGTCATCCCACTGATGCTAGGGATTGACCAAGCAAACATTAACAATCATAATCGAGATTTTAATAATACTTTTTATGCTAATTCTATTGATCATTTTATATAATTTCAAAAGTAGTATTTTAGTTGTCAAAAAAATACTATTTTGTGGGGTTTTAAAATAAAATAGCAAAACAGAGACTTGGTCAGAATATCTATTTTGTTGTTGTTTTTTTCCTAGATTGAAACCCCACAAAATAGTAATGTTTTGACAGTTAAAATACTAGCTTTGAAATTACATTAAATGATCAATGAAATTAGCATAAAAAATATGATTAAAATTTCGAGTAGTTAAATGTATTCTTGGTCAATCCCTAGTTTATTATGTTTTCCTTCACGGTGAAGGAAAACATCGTGAGGATATCGGCAGGTTCTAGAACCAAAAATATGATGACACTGTGACATTTACCAACCCACACTGGATCAGCGTGGAGATTACAGCCCACTCCCTCTCACAGAGAGGAGGCCTGTGTCCCAGCAGTGGGGACATCATAGCCTGATTATGGTAAGTTAAACAGCAAAGTCCCGGAGAGAAAATTCTTAGAAAAATTACTGTGCTTGTCACTGTAAAGTGAGTGCAATTGACATCTACACAAAATTTTCTGAGTGATATTGGGAAAAATTCACTATTTGTCCAATAAATTTTACTGTACAGCAAAAGAATTTTTACTGTGCTAGCATGGTAATTTTTCTATTAGCACTCAAATGCACTCAGATTATGTGACAGCACAGTAATTTTTCTAAGATTTTTCTGTCCGTGTAGGTTTAGAATTTTTCAGTTGCCAAATGACCCTATAACCAAGGCTTCGTTGTCCGTCCGTCCGTTACTGTTGATGAATCTGTACCTTTTGAACCGTAGTAGGAAGATATTTGAAATTAAATAAATAAATTATCAAAGAGTTTGTACTATCTATGGCCGTTATAATAACAAATAATAAGATTTGTAGTGTTAAATATCCTACTTCGGTACGGAACCCTTCGTGTGCGAGTCCGACTCACTCCTGGCCTTTTCTGTTCTCGTCTTTTCTCACGTCATGACCTTAAAACTCATTTTTTAAAGTTTTATTAAAACATTATAGCTTACACGTGCCGATTTTTATATAAAATTCAATGCGTGTATTATATTTTTTGTAAATAAAAAAACCTTCTAGTTAGCTAGTAGCTTAGATTTCATGAAATTATATGTTAATGTTACTATTTAAATTCGAATTTCAGATTAAATTAATTCTACTATACTATTTAACTGATTTATTTTTGAGTTCCACGTACAAAATAGTAGGTACGGACAAAGTTTCAGAAACAACTTATAAACAGAAAACTTGTTAATAATTATGTGTGTTTGCAACAATTTATTGAAGGGTAGAATGAAGTAAGTTAAAGCAATGATTAGGTTCCGTGATTGTAAAATAATCAAACTCGGATACGTTTTTTTTTTTGTTTCATTTGTTTTCGACATGGATACCCAGCACGTGGGTAAAGTTTTGCTAGCTAATTCAATTTGACCCTGTATATAACCCAATATGTACTCACTTATACTTTCTGCAAAATGTCAAAAATCACTCCATGTTAAACCAAAAAACAACCAAGAATGATACTCGTTTAAAAGATAATTATACACAAATTCAAATACCTTGTTTTACCATGTAGCGATTAATTTCCGTTAAAAGTTCACAATAGAGAGGTCCGCAGTGTTCTCAGTGCGTCTACGCATATATTCCTTTACAAGTCACTTCCCTTCACCAATCACCATTGTTCTTAGCGCGAATAAACATCTTTTTATATTTCTTAAATAGGCGATTTTGACTTATAAATCCTTTTAAACATTACACTGGAAACTCAACCTTGTCGCTTACGAATATAGTTAAATTTTCTTTGTACAGGAAGCAACCCTTTAACATCTCAATTCAGATCATATAACATTCTTACTCCGTCGTAATAGTGATGTATTTCGCGTGACGAAGGTGTCATTTCTCAAATCAGAGAATGAAAGGATTATAAATATTTGAAAAGGACGTTTTTGTACAGTGATAATATCTTAATATGGTTATAATAGGAGGGTTGCGTATAATCTGTAACTGTCTGTCTGTTTTTGATGTTTCGCACCTTGATAGGGGTCTATTTGGAGGATTATTTTCGGGTTTTTTGTAGCGAGTGTCAGTTTTGTCGGTAAAAGGATTATGTGTGAGGTGAATTGGTGATAATTTGGATTAAAAGCAATTAGAAATGGTAGCTGTGGTTGCGATAAAGAAGAAGTAGTATGTTTCCAAAAAGCCGACAGTCGGTGTAAAACATTTAACCGAAATAAAATATTATATGATTAAATTATTAGGAAAGCAGTTGATTCATAGAATAATTCGCAAATTTAAAGTCAATGACGTATAAGTTGAGAGAAAAATGCCAAACAGTTAACAAGGAAAACTTATCGCATTCGACATCCCTTCTCGCGTCGCCCCAAGATAGGACTCTAAAGAACACATGTCATGACACTTTTTATGACAAATCTCGGTGTAATATTTTATGCGTCACCACGAACGGAGATATGATCTGATGCGGGTTCGATTCCGTTCTATACACGGGGGCACGAGTGTAACGGTCTCCTATTATTTTAGACAGTGATTTAAGATAAACTGAAGATGACAGTTTTTAATGGGGGTGAAACAGTTGTATGTTTTTTTTAGTATAGATACCGTTTGTTTGAAGAGCAATATGCTGACGTATTTCTAATGCTTGAAGTAAAATAGCCAAAACATTATTCAATAATGGAAATGACTGGAATCAAAAGTACCTAAAAATCAGCGATATAGACACTTGAAATGAAGATAGAGAAATCATTTTTATATAAGTACTTATCACTTGGCTAACTGGCTCATCTTTTCCTATTCAATTCTCATATAGAAAATAATCTCATCAAGTCATACTCAATCCAGTTCACCTAACCTTGGGCTAAGTAATAACGCACGGCACTGGTCGATCGATCAGGTTAATCTACGCTTGCCGCAGTTGTTCCGTGGATGGGTCACGTTAAGCCGCTGGTGCTGGCTGTCATGGTTTTTTGACAGTCGTTACGGGTCGTCAGTACCCCGAAAGTCTGACAACCAGTCTTACCAAGGGGTATTGTGTTACCCAGTAACTGGA
This sequence comes from Eremobia ochroleuca, assembly GCA_949629135.1. Classification (NCBI taxonomy): domain Eukaryota; kingdom Metazoa; phylum Arthropoda; class Insecta; order Lepidoptera; family Noctuidae; genus Eremobia; species Eremobia ochroleuca. The sequence goes on along the minus strand of OX451400.1, from coordinate 19,131,788 downwards.
TTGTGGAGGGCAGATAGGCAGTCGCTCCATGTAAAATACTAGTACTCAGCTGTATCCGGTTAGACTGGAAGCCGATCCCAGCATAGTTGGGAAAAGGTTAGGCAGATGATGACTTTTACACAAGTCTCATTATTTATTTTCTACTTCAAGCACATAAATGTACATAGGTGGACTTAATGCTATAGGCATTTTCTACCAGTCAACCTTTGGGTGATGCAGAGCCAAACAGTAGTAGGTGCAATCATGAAAATTGAGGAATATTATTTTCACTAGTATTTCTGATCTTACATTGAATTCATATTGAACATACCTCCTCCTCATACAATGTTAAAACATGCACTGAGCGACTACTCAAACTCATGGCTGATCGCCCTCAAGAAATTACGGCGCTACGTATATACACTAACAAATTAGCCACCACACCACGCTCCGCTACTGAATACGCGTACACACATAAAGTATATTCAAATTTATGTTTCAAATTGATTATATTTCAAGTTAAACAAATATCAAATTAATTTAAAAGTAGTTAAGTGACAAGCACTATTGGAAAAGTTATAAAAATGTTTGAAGTGGTAGCGTAAACTGTACTTTCTTGTGTAGGAATTAAAGTTATTTTTCCATAAACTGTTATTTGTTTACATTTTTGGCAAATAAGTCACGAATGAAGATTAGATAAATGCTCAACTTGAAGCATGGGGAGTTACAATCATCTTGCCTTGTATTCCCAAAGGGTTAGGCAGTGTACTTATAGTACACCCACATTTCTCTATATTATTTTTAAGACCTATGTGACAGGTGGCGGGCCTATTGTCAGTGACGACCAGAGATGCACTACGTCAGAACATCGGTTTCGCAGGAAAACATTTTTTTTATAACCGAATGTAAAATATGCAGTGATGATCTTCTGTTCGGAACTTTAGATAGCTCTTTCTATCTCGTAGTGTGTTTAAATGGCTTGTAAATTAAATCCTACACAAGCGACCATTCTTCTTAATTCGGGTATTATATTATTACTAGCCTTTGCTGGCTTCACTGCTGTTCTTGTTTAATTCGGATACTTTTTGTAAATTTATTTTTCTTACCAAACGTGTACCCAAAGCGAGCCACATGCGTACGCGCATTAGAACATAACGAACGAGATTATAAGCTTTCAACGCGCCGCCATTCAACGCGTGTTTATTCAAACCGCTCAATATTCCTCTATGACGGTTCAATTTTGATGGAACCCAGCTACAATACAATAGGGCCTGAATAAAAAAATAAAAATCCAATTTGTATAACGAACTATTTTTCCAGTGTAACTTGACCCTTGATTTTTGGTACCATCCTTAAAGTTCTTTGAATTTTTCAGTTACCCAGGGGTCAAGTTACGTTGGTGATTAGTCAGATGTGTAGTGAGATAATTCGTATTTGATTTGGACCAATTAGTGATGCTTACGCGCGAACCTTGTGGTAGATGACCTTTTTGTGACGATCGTGGAAACGTAACGCGATTAGTTGGGACTTGGGATATACGGCGCGGGATAATGGGCGTACCCGTTGGGTTCCGGTTGAAAACGAGATTATGTGAAAAAATGGGGTGGGTTTTGTGTGGATGCCGTATCGGGGTAATTGATTTTGTAATGTAAAGTAACATAAGCCTATTTGCGCCTCCCGACTTTATAACAGGGCGTTTATGTTTCAAATAAAACTGGCTTCATGCATGGGTTTTAATCACAATGCGATAGTTGTGAAGGTAGGATGGGGGTTTCTAAACCATTGCTTCATAGGTTTATTAAATTCGTCTGATCAACAACGTAAATAACGCAATGAACGTGGCTGAACTTTCAAATCATCCCACTGACTAGGGCTAGGTATACTCAGTGGGGTTAACAAGGGCTAAGAAGCAAGACAAGTATACATTTCTATCTATACCCTACTAGCTGACCCGGGGAACGTCGTAGGTACCGCCTCAGAATCAAAAATACCATCCCGTGAAAAATGTATAAGAAACTGAAATATGTATCTTCATTATTTTGTTTTCCGTGAATTTTTCCCATGTTTTAATAGTTATTCTGCTATTCGAGGTGAAGACACGTCCAACAGATCAAAGATCATAGAAATCGGTCCAGCCCTTCTTGCGTCATAAATCGTGTAATAACCCGACTTTGTTTTATTTATATAGATTACTAGTTCTTTTTGTTAAAATACTGCTCAGAAAGTGGGGTCATATTTCTATAATGATTCGAAAGACACGTAGCGCCATCTAGCGTCCTAAAGCAACTGTGATCGTCGAAAGTTCTTGTTATTTACCTCGGGAACAGTATTTTTTTTCTGGATGAAGGGCACCCGATGTTCTATTCTATACCCCTGACAACGTATATGCAGAATTGCATGATGTTCGGTTCAGTGGATTAGGCTTGTAAAGGTAACAAACATACTTACTTTCGCATTTATAATATTAATTAGGATTGTGATGTTAAGACAAGACCATTTTCGAAATAAAGCACAAAAAATGGCAACATCTTTCCATGTTGATTTTAGTCCTCTTTTTTGTTTTTATATAGTTTTAACCCAGTAGGTGGCCACGTTGATTGCGGCACCAGTGGCATTCTTTAGGTCATCCGAGGTTCAGGTGAACTGGCACTTAGGACACTCCAGCAAGTAGGACATGGTCTCAGAAGCACCGCACACGCACTGGGTGTTGGATGGAATTGCAGCTTAGGTAGGTACTCGTAAATCTTACCAACCGATGCTATGTATAGTCTACCTACTATGTACAGACACCATCACATCAAGCTACCCGAAACTATCAAGTTTTCCCAATCAACTCTGAACCTTATGCTGTAGCAATAAAGTTGAAAATCTATTTTTAAAAAATATACAGATTTTAGTAGCTTGATGTGCTGGCGTCTGTACCTAATAATCCCGTAAGACGAAGGAGATTAGTCTCCACGACCCAGTGTGGAGGCTAGTGCTGTTTAAATATTGTAATGTTTTTTCCTAGACAATAAAGATTGTAATTTATTTTTTTTATATTCGTACTACAGTGGCATACAATACAATTTTCAAAGCTGTGCCGCACACACTCTACATTTCAGTATGTTTCCACCATCAGTAAAATTTCAGTTTGCTCGTTACTTCGTAATAAATACGGTTATCGATCAATCTCCCTTTGTGATTGTTTGTTACCAATCATTATATTGCACACGCACACAAAACTAGAATCAATCAATTAAAATTTATTGAATCATTCTCTGAGGCTACCTTATTTATTTTATTAGTTTTTAATGTGCGAACGGTTCAAGTGATGTAACCTTCAATTGAATTTAAGTACGAATTAATTTTAATAGATATGAGGCGCGGGTAAATGATTTGTTTCTAATTGACGTCACCAATTCCCGCAAGTTCGTCCACCCGCGCTATATTCCTGTTGACCTAGAATCATTAAATTTGGCAAGAAGCAATGTTCTGTAGCACAAGTAAAGGAAAAAATCCGAAAATCGTAAATTTTGTAGATACATTAGAAAAAAAAAATCCCGTGATAACTATTTACATACCTACATATTTATACGGAACCCTTGGTGCGTGAGTCCGACTCGCACTTGAACGTCTTTTTAATTGAAAATTAAATTTATTTTGTTGTCCACGTAGCGGTGACATTAAAAGAAACATTATTAACAAAATCGGGGTAACGCACCTCATACAATTTCACTAATACCCGTAACTGGCTGCAGATTATGACATCAATTTAATTTCAAAGGTAAACATCACCAGGGTTGTTCACACAAATCCGTTTAGTTTCGCGTCGGGCTGCGTCCGCACATCGATCATGACGATCTTGTATAGCGTGCAGGGATTAAATAAGGTTACTGTGGAGCGGAAGTACAGTAATGTAGGTTTTTGTTGTCATTCAAATTGATGAAGTGCATATGAACCGCTAGCCATTTGCCCCGCTGTATATTAGGTAGGTATTTATTTAGTAACAATATTAACAAACACAACACTACTAACAAAAAGCCTTAATTACAATTTATAAGCTAACATTAAAATATGTACATACATAATATAAAATACATATCATATTCAAATATATATATATATAATAAAAAAATAATAACATATCAAATATTTAGGGAAATTGCCAAACGGTTGGTTGACTCTTCACGTGACCAGAGGGCTGGCCTATTTTTAGCCATAAAGAATCAGCATTGCCGTCCAACGTGGTAATGCTGCCAGCCTTTTGAGCACTTATCCCATTGACAGTGATGCGGACGAATTTTTAGATGCCCAATGAGTTCGTTCCTTTTTCTTTAATTTTTAGGTAGGAAAGAGTAACATTTCAATTTTAATATAATTTCACAAAACTCACAAGACTTCATAGGATGACTTAAATCCATCTATCTAACTAACCTTTCGTTATCCAAGATATTTATGCGTCTCTATCTATAATCGCCACTTTATAAGCAAGAGCCGCGATCAACTCACTAAAGTAAAGACGATTTTAATCAAAACTTGTACACTTAAAACCGTAACCGAATCATATCACTACATAGTATAAAACAAAGTCGCTTCCCTGTCTGTCTGTCCCTATATATGCTTAGATCTTTAAAACTACGCAACGGATTTTGATGCGGTTTTTTTTAATAGATAGAGTGATTCAAGAGGAAGGTTTATATGTATAATACATGCATAATATAGTAGAGAAACACTGATAATTTTAGAGGTTTCTAATGTAATGTCGTAAATAAACACATTTTTTTGCGCTTACTTTGTAAACGCTGGCTGAACCCTTCGAGATAGATCAAAATAATGTACTACAGTATTGTACACCTTAAAAAGGTCTACAAAAAAGTCCGCGATGGGGTATGTCTATCTCTTAGGGACAACCCACAATAACAATTGTTTTCCTATACTTTTTACGAGAAATAATGGCTCTAAAATTATCAGTGTTTCTCCATTGCACCCGTGCGAAGCCGGGGCGGGTCGCTAGTTTGTCTATAAAACGACCATAGACATGCGTGTGTTACACAAAGTTAAACTTCTGTATAAAACCGTTCATTGGTCACGCCGAGGTGTTTGTTTACCAATTTGGTATACATTTGGTATTGCGAATTATAAATTTGACTAACGTGAGAACGATATATGGGAAACGTAAGGAATTCATACCAGTTTTTGTATTGTTTCGTATGGTTAAAATCGGGTGTTGAACTGTGGTCAAAAAATTCGGCCGTCAGCCGAAATAAATGGCGTACTGTGTACTGTACAAGAATTTAGATATTTTTTTTTTTTTGATAATATAAAATAGTTGCGAAACGATATCAATAGTTACACAAATATTGAAAAAATAAAAAAATAAATAACTTTATGAAAGATGTTCCATAAAAAGTTATTGAAGATTAATTCAAAATTCACTTAGGAGAGTTCTCTTAAACATTGGAATGCTAGTTTTTAACCTTAAAATTAAAACTTAGCACAGCTTTGTGAGCCTGAAAATACCATACAATTTAGTTGCAAAGTCTAACATCCCATACAACTGTACCGAACTAAATGCTATACTCCAGTGTTACTCTTAAAGCGCATGCGCACTAGCCGACCAATTATTATTTTTATTACTATACAGGTGGCAGGAACATCGACGCGCCACCTGTTACCTTGGATTCAGAAAAAAAAATCTCTCGTAGGTAACATTCAGTACGCCAGATTTTTTTTTTTGATAATTGACGAATATTTCTACGCTGGGGTGTCGTCATGTCCTGAATTCATAGTTACAGTTAGCGCGGCGATGTTCCTCCCTGCCACCCTGTATACAGGTGTGGTTCTTAGTGTGGAAGCAAAACTTAGACACACAAAACAACTAGATACTAACTGTGATTGCCACTCCTTTAAAAAGCATGATGATTAGAAAAAGACATTTCTTTGAAGACCATTTATTATGACGATTATTATGGAGGCTCATGTTCAGAAGCAATAATTTACGGAAGATTTTGATGCATGTTCGTTTTAGATTGCAATACCGCCATTTTTCAAACAAAACAGCGCTGTAAAGAAGTTATTCCATTCCTTATTGTCGCCCATATTAGTCTTGTAGTGGACACGCGGCCTTACTTGCGAGTACTTGCAGATACTTGCAGGTATCAGAGCTGGGTTCGGTTGTAAGGGAGACTTAACGTGTGCTCACTAAATGGTTTATTGCAAACGTTACGAGTTTGCGAGTTTACGTGAACCTTTCTGCGATGTGTTTGGACTTGGGTCAAAAAGAAATTGTTTCAGTGTATAAGGAAAAGGAAATAAACTTGCCTGTTTTGAAAAAAAAAAAAAAAATCTAGCGCCAAGATGAACAAACTAAAATAACTACAGGCTTCTTGGTAATCGATGTTCAAAAATTTTCGTTGTGAACTTGTCAGTTAACCATATGACGCCGATGGGGCCGAGTACCCACATTGTTTTTAGAGACATCGTGAAGCGGTTGGTCGACTCTTCACGTGACCAGAGGGCTGGCCTACTTGTTGGGCTATAAGTATTAGCAGTGCCATACAACGTGGCAATGCTGATACGCCCCAGCTCGTGAAAACGTAAAAGTGGAAACTTTTGATTCATAGAAAGTTTTCATATCATAAAAACATTTGTTACAAAAGCCCATTCTAAAGCCAAGTCCACATCATCCGTAAGCGAACTTGCAGGAAAAACTATAAACCGTTCCAGAGGTGAATAGAAAGACACATTGTCGGCCGCACTCGCCGCTTCCTGGATGACACACGACCAGACGTAACGTGTGTGCCAAGCTTTATTGCAGGCCTTAAGGAAGGCTCGCTTGACTTCACGCCGCCTGTGATATATTGTCTGGTCTGGGCTAGATTTTTTAACGGTAAATTGTGAAAAATATTTATATACTGCTTGGTAATTGATATCTCACCTCTGGCTGTGAATTATACAACAAGTTAAGCATCAGTGTCCGAATGCCTGATAAAGGCAAGAGATCACCAAATGCAAACAGATTGGTGGTATTAACTGGCAAGTCACGGGGTCCGTAGTTTCCACGAAGTTACGGGCGCTTCCGATTCCGTATCACTTAAGTTCAGGGCCTGAACTAGGAATTCAATGACAACACGATTTCACAGTTGTCCCTACTCCCGACGTGTTTTTGCCCGACCGAAAAATAGGTGATTTGGGACCTGCGGGGTAATTGCGTACAACACTAACTAGCAATGGCTTTCGTTTTGACAGTTCAACAACTTTCATTGCGTTATTTACGTTTCTGAGCAGATGTTTTTATTTTTCGGTTATATGAAGCAATGGAGGAGCCCGTGACTAAATAATAACAGCCGCACAGGTCGATCGATCAGGTTAAGCTACGCTGGCCGCGGTTGGTCCGTAGATGGGTGACCATCTTTACATACCAAGACCCCTCTGTCCCTCAGAAAGCACATTAAGCTGTTGGTCCCGGCTGTCATTCGTGGATCTTTGACAGTCGTTACGGGTCGTCAAAAGCCTGAAAGTCTCACAACAAGTCTCACCAAGGGGGGTATCGTATTGCCCAGTTACTGGGCTGTGGAGGTCAGATAGGCAGTCGCTCCATGTAAAATACTGGTATTCCGCTGCATCCGGCTAGACTGGAAGCCAACCCCAACATAGTTGGGAAAAGGTTAGGCAGATGACCAAGAAAAATAAAAATTTGGGTTCTTAATCTAACATATTTTGATTTAAAAGTTTTGTATTTAGTTGCTTGATTTAATAATTATAACAAAATTATATTTTTATTATGAGAGCTTTATGTTAAACGCGTTCTAATGATGAACAAAATCTTTGAGATTTATTATCATGATACCATTGTATTTAAATTACGAATTGGTGCGATGTCACTTTATTACGCTCGTGTATGCAGTCAGCTACAGTAATTTTTTGTGTATGAAAATATGTATGAACTACCCTTGGATCCGATGTCATCTCTATAAATTTAGGAAGCGCAAATATACAAACTTCAATAGTTCCATGCATCTCCTTCGGGGTGATTTTTATAAAATATTTTATTTCACATAAACCTACATGGGCACTTATGAAACATCAGAAGCTAGGCAATCATTCAGGAACTGTTTTGTAATTAAAAAGTCTTCCATCGTAGAAAGAGAGAGAACAATGATACCTGTCACCTATTACTTAAGAAAAGAAAATTAGTGTAGGTCGCCGTCACCATGAGCCGTGGTGCCCCAGTGGTAACGTCCCCGACTTACGAATAATTGTAGGTCGTAGGTTCGAACCCAGATAGGCGCTTAGCTATAAGTAAATAATTTAATCACTACTGCTCTCAAAACTGTGAAGAAAAACATCGTGAGGAAACCGGCATGTCCTTGAATCAAAAATTCGAAGACATGTGACATCTACCAACACGCGCTGGGCCCGCGTGGTGGATTACGGCCCACTCCCTTTCACCGAGACGAGGCCCGTGTCCCAGCAGTGCAAATATTATAGTCTGATTATGCTGTCACCGAATACTGTGAAGAGGACTATAGGCAACAAAATCCAATAAATAGGAAAGTTTAAGAGGGTTTATCCCTTAGAGCCATGTTGGAGATTCAAAATTGATGATTTCCGACGGACAATAAAACCATAATGTGTTTAATTTATAGATAAGATATTGACGTCATATTATTGGGAATTTTATAATCTAGTGCATGGCTGAAAAACATTTTCAATTTTTCGTATAGTTTTCTCATCAGAACCGTTTTTATGCAAGCCTTTTTTCAAACTAGCGATCGACGGTCTAAGCAGATGCGAGATATTAGTAAAACCGTATACGACAAACTTATAACAACATTACTTTATAAAAAATAATAACATGTATTAGTGCATGGCTGAAAAAAAAACACGATTACTGTAAGTTTTCATTCAAGAAAAGTATATTCAAAAGTGGCAATTGTAGCCACTTTTCGAGATATTAAACGTGTTAGTTTATGATGAAATCTGAAATATTTATATTTTCTTTTAGACCTAGTAAATTAAGACATTTATGTTCTAAATCATGGTTTAAATATAAGTTATTAAAAAAATATTTAAACCATGATTTAGAACATAAATGTCTTAATTTACTAGGTCTAAAAGAAAATATAAATATTTCAGATTTCATCATAAACTAACACGTTTAATATCTCGAAAAGTGGCTACAATTGACACTTTTGAATATACTTTTCTTGAATGAAAACTTACAGTAATCGTGTTTTTTTTTCAGCCATGCACTAATAAATGTTATTATTTTTTATAAAGTAATGTTGTTATAAGTTTGTCGTATACGGTTTTACTAATATCTCGCATCTGCTTAGACCGTCGATCGCTAGTTTGAAAAAAGGCTTGCATAAAAACGGTTCTGATGAGAAAACTATACGAAAAATTGAAAATGTTTTTCAGCCATGCACTAGATTATAAAATTCCCAATAATATGACGTCAATATCTCATCTATAAATTAAACGCATTATGGTTTTATTGTCCGTCGGAAATCATCAATTTTGAATCTCCAACATGGCTCTAAGGGATAAACCCTCTTAACAACATTGTTTATACATCATTAAATTTTGATGACGGAACTGACTGTTCTGTCATCAAAACTAAATGATGTATAAAGACTAACTTGTAAAGTTACACGTGGCTTGAAAATTATCAAAGATAACATTTTTATTTTGTGCGAAATTGTTCCTCTTGCACCCACACACATAAACGCTAATGTATCGCGTGTATGTACAGACACCAGCACATCAAGTTACCCGAAACTGTCAAATTTTCACAATCAACTTTAAACCTTAGGCTTCAGCAATAAAGTTGAAAATATATTCAAGAAATTTGACAGATTGTAGTAGCTTGATGTGCTGGCGTCTGTACACTAACACATCATGTAGGTATGTGTGTGTTAATTTACTCCACATTGTACTATTTAAGGTCATAGCCACGCTATTTTTCTGTTTCTGGTTAATTTTCGTGTGGAATAAGTCAGATGTTACCTTTAGTGTCAATTAGTTTTATGTATATGAGGTACTAGGTCTTGTCCGTGACTTTCTTTGCATGAAAACTTTAATGCCATTTGATTTCTTATTAGATAATTTCTAAAATGTATATCTTTTTGTAGGTTCCAGAGAAAATCAAACTCAAAAGATTTAACTATTTCAATTAATCCATTTACACTTTTGAATTTTCAAAGAGTTCAGTTAAATAGTCGGATAATTTAAATACGAGATAATTTTAATATAACTTAGATTCGAGAAGAACGGGCGGGAAACACCAAGGACTCTCTTTTAAATCAAGTTATTACAAAATCCTGGGTATATTATTCTTGTTGGAAAATATTATTGAAGTTTTTTGGTTCTATTGACATAAATTTCGGCAGTTGCAAAATTGTTTTATGTCTAGATTGTGTCCCATATTCACGAAAAGTGCTAGTGCCGTACAGAGCTTGAGGTTTGACTCATATTTCTCTTATAAATACATTTACAAGTTGTTGCAAAGAATCCACGAGTTACCTCCTTTAATCTTGTGGGCTTAATAAAAGTCGATGAAGGCTTTTTGGCAGACAGGCAGCATCTTCTTACATGATGTACTTACTATGATGACCAATCCAAGATTATTACAATGTTGCTGATCTATAGTGCCCAGCTTCCTAGCTAATTATAAGAATAATCTTCCGCCATTGCTTCAATATATGTAAAAAACATTCGTAGCCGAATCCGGACGCAATTTATTGTTATCATTGGTTAATTATACACAAACTCATGCACAAAATGTACATAATCATTAATTATCGCAAGTTTTGATCGCCCGCGTAAATAACGTCTTGCAAGGTCGAATGATTTTTCCCAAACGTTACTCCGAAGGGGATTTTTGTCCGGGAAACTGAAAAATATTGGGCAAGTGTAAGTTGGCTTTATGGTTTACGTAGTCCGTACTATCGAAGTTGTGTAAGCAACTAATATTTTAATGGACATTTCTTATTTTAACTGTGCACTGAAATTGATACTCTTTCTAAGAATGAATAAATCTTTAAATATATTTGAACGTTTGTAATTTTCCAATTTTATAAGTTCATCGGATGGAGACATTGATCTGTAGGTTACTATAAAGCCATAAAATATTTATTTTTGTTACAAAAATAGCATTACTGTATTTTCTCTCCTTGAAGACCAGTTCAGGAGATGATCCTTAGGACCAAACACAAGAGACAAAGAAGATGATACACAAAACATTCTGTTTTACCGTCCACGGAGCCCTAAAACAAAAGCCCAGTTAATCACTGGGTTAGTTTGGGTAATCAATTGTTTTCAAAAAACACTATTAATTATAAGTTAAGCTTTAATAAGAGCTGTTCCAAGGTCCTAGCAAACTAATGTAGGTCATAAAGATATCTGCTTGATCGCTAAGCATGGTTTTTGTTCGCGTTGTTATTATAATTTACGTGGGAGCCGACGCGGGCTGTTAACTGCGCGTACCTATTTGTGTTTTCATACGTAATGTAACCGTCACGGTTTGAGCCTCGAGTAGTCTAGGAGACGTAAGGCTATTAATAGTGTGCTGATGAGTTTATTTAGGTTGGACGCTTTTTTAAAGTGGTGTTAGGTGCAGCGGAAAAATCCGGAAATGTCTTGGTTGGTTGAAATGTTGGGAAAATGGCTCGTGACCTTATCCCAATATATTGGGGGGGAGGGGGGCGCAACATGGCTTTCTGGTCCACACTTCACTATTAGTCATTATCCCATACTTTTGAAAAATATACATTATTTTTAGTCTGAACATTTGCCTGGCTATTGTTACGCAGTGTTATCCTAAAAATACTATCGTGATAACGTCCTGTGATGATCAAATAATCAAATCAGGCTACCTATAATACTATACAAAAATATATTATGAACATCAAAAGTATTTTAATTACTCGCTTAATCAACAATATGTCTGGACCACAGACATCTTATTTATGTGCGAACTATACATTATCTTTAGTTATTATGTGGCTTGTATTGTAACCTAAATATTTGAGATGCTAGAGTATTTTCAGGTATTTTTTCAAGGTAGGTACAAAACAATAGGATTTGCCTTGTTTATGTCAACTTATAATATGACTAAAGAGTTAATACGGCGTAGATGGAAAACTCATCTAAGGCGGAATGCAACTTATCGGTCCTGTGTCGTAAAACAAAAGGTTGCCAAGTGAAAAAAAAAAAAAAAAGAAAAAAATTAAGAGAAAATCGCAGAAGGAAATAGTGGATGGACAGCATAAAGAGTCAGGTTCAGAATAGGAAACGATGGAAGAGGTTTCGACGACCAAGAGACAGAAGTACCTGGGGCATGCCGCTATAGCGGCAGTAAGGCCCGTTCTAGAGGAGTGGCTCAATAGGAGCCACGGCGCCCTCAGCTTCCGGCTGACGCAGGTGCTTACCGGACACTGGTGTTTCGGGAAGTACCTGTGTCGCATAGGCCGGGAGCCGACGTCCCAGTGCCACCATTGTGGTGATTGCCGCGACGATACGGCGCTGCATACGTTGGCGGAGTGCCCAGCCTGGGCCGAGCAGCGCCGTGACTTGGTCGCGACCGTAGGTGCTGCGGGAAACCTCTCGCTTCCGGCTGTTGTGTCTACCATGGTCGGAAGCGAGTCAGGGTGGAGTGCCGTCGCCACCTTTTTACTTCTTCACTTACACTCACGTTACTTCTTCACGCTCAAACGGCTGAACGGATTTGGATGACATTTGGTACACAGATAGTTTATAACCGGAATTAACACAAAGGATACTTTTTATTCCGATATTCCCACGGGATCGACACTTATGCGGGTGAGACCGTGAGGCGCCGCTAGTTGAAGATAAAGCAGTAGCCTTCAAAGTGCTCGTATGGGTCTTTCGTCTCCAGCTAAACTGATTGGACGAATTGGTTACAACTTAAACCTCTTTTTTATTTATTTATTAAGATATACCAACAATTTCTGGGTGTTATATATATCTTTAGTACTATAGGTAAAAATAGCCTCGAACTTACACAGTGGGCAATTAAAGGTTAACCAGCAATCTCAGAAATAGGTGATAACACATATAGTAATAATAAAACTAAAAGCTCTAGAATTCAGAAATGATGGCAAAATTCTTCTTAAACTTAACATGAATAACAAAAAGAAAAATACAATTACAAGACGAACAATATTGTAATTTTGTCCACTTAGTTAAAACCACCTTCTTATGAAAACTTACAGATTATATACTAATTTACTACTTTTTGTTCTATTATTTACTTACTTTCAAAAAACTACAAAACTTTAAACTTTTCTGCTTTTTTTGCAAATCTTTTGTGTCCTTGGACTGCAAAACACTGAGTGATATAAAATGAAGGGAATCATCCCACAAAATGTCTTTTTAATTACAGTTATGACCATGGGCTGAAAACCTACTAGTGCTTTAATGTCTTCGGTGTCATTGCAGACAATCTCTCTCATAAATACAATAAAGTACAGACGCCAGCACATCAAGCTACCCGAAACTGTCAAATTTTCCCAATCAACTTTGAACGCTTAGCGATAAAGTTGAAAATATTTATGCTTTAGCAATAAAGTTGAAAATATATTAAAGAAATTTGACAGATTGCAGCTTGATGTGCTAGCGTCTGTACTAACGAAGAATTTTTGTATGTTTATTTGGATGTATGTTCCAGATTGGCGAAAAAACGGCTGAACGGATTTTGTCGAAATTGGGCACACAGATAGTTTATCACACATAGGGCACTTTAAATTCCTCTAGTACGTTCCCATGGGATGTTTTCCTTCACTAACGTGAACGAAGCCACGGGAAAAGCTAGTAGGTAGATATGTAAATAAACAGTCAAAAAGTTTAATCAAATCAAATGTCAACTATCCCAAACGCTTATCACAACCATTGTTCTTTTAACTATATCAGCTATCCGAAGGTCTGCCAACAAAGCTTGGTCGTGAGAAGATTATTGTGTGTGACATAACGCTCATAATGTAATATTGTAATAATTAAGGCATGATTACAATTTAGTGCAAGGTTTGAACGAGGTCATGTGTGAATGTCATCTTTCACAATCGTATTGTTCAGAGCAATGTCGCTGTAACGGAGACTGATTTAAATTGTTGATGAGATGTTGGTTAAGGTTTTTTGTTTTGGTTGGTGACAGACAAAGGAGGATCAGGTTTTCGGGTGGATTTGAAGGTGCTAAGCCTGCTGGTGTATTCTGTAAAATCTCACCGTGGAAACTTAGGTGAAGTGAGCTGTCATTCCGCCTGATGCTAGGGATTGGCACTATTGACAGGACACATCACCTAAGTTGTCACGGTGAGAATTTTACGGAATAGGTTGGCTGTTGTCAGAAACTGTTTAATGTAACTAGAAACGCGTAATGACGATTAAAGAATTCGACAAACTTTTGAATATCTACTTAACTATGAAACGTCTGCTGCAGTGACTATGCTGGAAAGACCTTGAATTAGTGCTTTTTAGAGCAAATACAATAAATTATAAAGAAAATTGGGGAGTTTATTAATGACTTTTTAGAGATAATTACATAAAACTTGTTAGAGATTTCCTAATAAATAATACTAACAACAATTATATTTCTTCACATTTTTAACTAACCTTTCGTCGTTTTCCACAGTTTCGAAGATAAACAAGTCAATAATCGAGGTAATGCGTAAAATATATCATATTAACAATGTATAACATTCCCACATAAGCAGCAATTAATGTAAGCGGTACCACGGCGGACCACAATTATAAGATATTAATACAAAAACCAACTCGTGGGCGTGATTGTTGTGGTGGGTTTTCATTGTACGCACGAAAGCACGACCTTTTGAAACCTTTCATAATTTATTTTATAAAAAATATTTTAATTAAAGACACCATCGAAGGAAGAAGAAGAAGACTCCATCGAATGAAATGAAGTGGTCGCGGAAGGACTAGCAAAGGCGAAGCTTGTAAAATTAAAAAGTTTAGCAATCCAAAACTGTTGGCAGAGTAACGACTATGACAGAAAGACTTTCTAAGAATAAGGGAAACAATAAAAAAAAAAAGTTAAGAATAGGGAAAAAGCAATAGAGAAAAACTAAAAAGCGAAGAGCAAAACTAAAAAAAAGCGTAGCAGAGAAGAGTATGAAGCAATGTGGAGGATACTACTCGAAATGAAGAACCAGTTATAAATGAATCATCTGCCTGGCCTTTTCCCAACCATGTCCAAACTGGGTGTCCCACGACTACTCCCGTTTTTAAACCCGATTACGGCAAAACCAAAGGAGGGTTATTATTTTAACAGGCCATGTATGTATTTACAAAAACAACTGCGAGGTTTAGAAAGTTTAAAAGAAATGTTTTAAAACCTATCAGTTAATCTGTCTAGCCATTTCCCGACTATGTTGGGGTCGGCTTCCAGTCTAACCGGATGCAGCTGAATACAAGTATTTTACATGAAGTGACTGCCTATCTGACCTCCACAACCCAGTTATTGGGTAATACGATACCCCTAGGTAAGACTGACTATCAGGTTTCTGACTGCCCGTAACGGCTGTCAAAGATCTACGAATGACAGCCGGGACCAACGGCTCAACGTGCTTTTCGAGGCACGGATGGGTCTCGGTATGTAGAGATGGTCACCCACCCACAGACCAACCGCGGCAAGCGTAGCTTAACCTGATCGATCGTCCTATGCGGCTGTTATTATTTAGCCACGGGCCCCTCACAGATCCAGTTATATTTTTTTTTTTCCAATTTTTTTTCTTAGTTTCCAGCTCCCGTATCGTCCAACCCTGGACACGGTCCTTCCATCCGCGTTAATCTCGGCCTGCGCCTAATGTGCTCAATTGAACGGTTCAATTAGCGCCGGTGTCGATACACTCTCGTGTGCGTCCAGCCTTAGGCCGGACCCCGCTGCGAGGCTTTTTTATTATAATTATTGTTTGTTTGTCTCGTTTCGTTGGTTGGCTGTGGATACACCTTGGTCTATGGAGGTTGGAAGTGTGATCTTATCTAATTAGGCTGTTATTGTCATGTGGTTGGTATCTAGTTGTTGCAGGATGTAAGTACTTACCAACGCCAGCCAATCTTAGAGCTTTCCACCTTTCATTTAATCTAGAATTTCTTCCCACCCCCCTGAATGTCTTCGATATCGAAAAGCTTATTATAGTTGGGCAGGACACCTGGCAAGGCGCAGTGATGGCAGGTGTAGTAAGTCTGTGACAGAGTGGCGTCCTAGGATTGGAAGACGAGATGTCGGTCGTCCGGCGGCGAGATGCTCGCGGCCAAAATCTGGATGCGGCTGGTACACGAGCGTGGGGATTGGCAAAAGAAGTGAGAGGCCTTTGCCCATCAGTGGGTCGATGATGCTGTGGATGATGATTCATAGCTTACTTGTTTCTGTAATTCAATGAAAAACGGAAGGATTATTAAGAGTAACTATATTTTACACTGATCTATCGACGAATAAAACGTATGGTGTAGTGAGGGAAGGTTTTAAGCAATGCTTGATTTTCTTATGAACTGAAAAGCTCTCAAATGAATTAATCGTTGCTGACTTACGATTTAAGAAAGCTAAACTAAACTGGAAATTCGTCTCAGGTGCCACTCAGAGATATTTCGACTCACCATCTACCTAACCTTTGCCCAACTATTCTGGTGTCGGCTGAAGCCTGAGGGATGCAGCTGAATACCAGTATTTTACATGAAGCGACTGCCGATCTGACCTCCACGACCCAGTTACTGGGAATTACGACACTCCTTGTTAAGACTGGTTAGCCACAAGCCAGACATAATATTTTTCAAGTCAGACATAATATTTCGATTATTTAGTAAAACTCACGATTCCCACGTCTAGTCAATAAATCGGATAATTTCACACGTATCTCATACTCCCATTATCCATATCCCAAGTCGAATGTTATCACAACAATTCGAAGCCCAATGTCAAGTGTGAGACCATCAAATTGATTACAACCATTAGCAATCGTGTCGAAACATGGATGTTATAAAACCGAAATATATACGTACATTTGAAAAATATTCTGTTGACAACACCCATACAAATTAACTAACTTATTTTACCAACCAAAAACTACAAAATCACCCATAACACTCACACGATTAGAGTCAGTCTCTACCCTTTTGTGTGTAAAGTTATCGTTGTAAATGTTTACGAAATCAGCTCGGATTAATCGACGAACACCAGGATGGGAAGGCAGACAAATTAGATACAGAAAATTGGTCTCGAATCGCTTTTGAATTGTTTTGGTATCTGGTTTAGGTGTATTTGATTTGTGGGCCGATTTCCGTGAGCAATTCGGTTCGAAGAGGCGTGTGGGTTGAATTCGATCGGAGTATGAAAATAAAAAATATCGATACGTATGTACCTAAATCAATTGAAACAAAAACTTAAGATGTCTGTTACTTACACAAAAAAAGCCTGTTATGAAAACTTCATCGATCTCATGCCTTATTTAGACTAGTATCATTATGTAATTTTAACTAGAAAAAAAAAAAACTATATTAATACGTTTATCTGAAATAAATGAACTAATTTACTCATTATTATTTCCTTTAATAATTAAATACAAAATAAAATTAATTAAATATTTGAATATCTACACTAATAATAAGGCTGAAGAGTTTGTTTGAAAGCGCTAATCTGGGAAGCTGCCAGTCGGACTGGCAAATTCTTTTTGTATTTGATAGCCCCATTTTGGCAGGATCGAAGAAGGCTATAAGCTATACCTACGACGACCTAAAGAAGGTAGTTGGGGTAGACTGGATGCGGAAGGCGGAGGACAGGGTGTTGTGGCGCAGTCTGGGAGAGCCCTATGTCCAGCAGTGGACTGCGATAGGCTGAGTTGATTGGTTGATAAGCTACTTAACGTCACGCTTGGACCCTTAGGAGCTGAGAAAAAGGAAAAAGTCAGAAAGAACGCTACGCGAGAACGAAGTACTAGCGGGCAGGTGACGCGATGCGACGGAGGGCATCAAAACTCACGCAGAAGAAGTTGCAGGCAGAAGCTGGTATAAAATATAATTAACTAGCTTTTGCCCGCGGCTTTGCCCGCGTGGATGTCGAAATCAATCAAAATAAAAAAAATATGGAAACCATCTATATTTCATTTATTTATATATATTTTTTTTTTTTTTTCATTTTTTTTTTTTTTTTCTATATTTTATTTATTTTTTATCTATATTTCGTTGAAGCGGCTTGGTTGTTTTTGGGAGTCAAAATGGCTCTCTCGCATAACCGCTCCATCGGTTTGTCTTTAATACATATTTTTAACATCAAAATTTTATCCCCCTTTTCGCACCGTTGCGTTAGCTTCCAACCATAAGCCTAGATAGTAAATTTAGTGATTTTTACTTCGAAACTTAAGGGCTTTCCATACACAACTTTATCCCCCTTTTTAACCCTTCCGAGGTGGAATTATAAAAAACGCTGAGACATTTATAAATTAAATTTTAATCGTCAGCCTAAACACAAAATTTGAAGATCCTAACTTCAAAACTGGCGGACTTTCATATAAACTTCCATCCCCTATTATACCCCTTCAGGGGTGGAATTCCCAAAAATCCTTTCTTAGTGGATATTTACTCTTCACAAAGAACACACCCTCCAAGTTTCATGTCTCTAGAACCACCGATTTGGGCTGTGGGTTGATATATCAACCAGTCAGTCAGTCAGTTTACCATTATTTTTATACAACGTGTAACGTTAAATGCGCAAAACCTCAGACACCCCAACTGATTTTTAATTCAATTGACCTATTAGGTCATCCCACTTCCAGTGTCATATTTTTTATTTCCAATATTTATGTAATGCGCAATGGTATGCAATAGTTAATACATGTGTTGTCTTGTACAATCATGTTAGTTTAATTTGGTGTGTTGTATTGTCAAGACGTGCATTGATTTAAAATGGAAGATTTAAAAAAATCTATTAATGTAGTGGAGCAACGTATATTTCTAAAGTTTTGTGCTTTACTCAACTACTCTGGAGGAGTTGCGCACGACTTACTGGTAAAGTGTGTTGGTCGTAACGCCTTAAATAAAAGAACCGTACAGCGATGGCTTGAAATGTACAAACAAGGAAGAACCACAGCTGAAGATGAGCCGCGAGCACCTCGATCATTATCATCGACTAGATTAGAAGCAAGGGACAAAATCAAGGAAGCACTTCGTCAGTCACGTAGGGTCAGTGTCAGTGATCTCTCCACTCAACTTAACATTCCTCATTCCACTATACATAGAGTACTCACGGAGGATTTATGTCTGGTCAATAAAAGTGCAGTGTGGGTGCCCCACACTCTGAACACGGATCAGAAGGAGTTTCGTTATGAAACTGCGCGTAGCCATTTATCGTGGTATCGCTGTAAGAAAAATATACTTAATAGATTCATATGGCTTGATGAAACTTGGGTCGAATTTTATGCTCCTCGTCAAAGACATCAGTCACGATGTTGGGTGGAACCGGGCACTTCAGCTGAACATTTACCACGTGCAGAGCTACATGAACGAAAAATACTACTAATAGTAGCTATGGATGTCAGAGGCATTGCTTTTTGGAGAACTTATGATGAAAATACAACTATGACTGGAGAGCGATATAAGTCATTTTTAGAAGAAAATATTCCTATTTGGGCAGACGAACATCATATAACGAGTACTATAATTTTACATGATAACGCCAGACCGCACAAATCAAAAATAGTTCAGAATTTAATTGAAGATAAAGGATGGATTGAAATTATTCAGCCGCCATATTCCCCGGATATGAATCCTTGTGATTTCAATTGTTTTGGCCATGTGAAGAGGAAATTGTCGGGTACTCGATACAATAGCAAAAAGGAGTTAGATATTAAACTAAAGAGCATTATTGATGAATTAAATGAAAGTGGTACTTTAAATGGTGTTCAAGATTTGCCAGCAGTCTGGGAGCGAGTGATTAATAGTGGTGGAGATTATTGATTAGTGTCACAAGGTTATATAGTATAGTAGTCAGTTTTTGTAAAATAATAATAATAAAAAAATATGACACTGGAAGTGAGATGACCTAATATTTCAGAGAGAAAATAAGTCATTAAAAAAATTGCAAAGGTTTTATGTGCTGTTTTAGTTTTACTGGCCATTCTGATCGTTTCTTGCGCCTGTGATGACGCTTTACCGAGGAAGGAGTCGTCACCAGGCCGCTGCGCCGCGCTCACATTGGCTTGCTTGACCTATTAATAAATAGACACGGCAACGTTTTTAATGAAGATTTTTTGAAAAATGTGACCTATATTAAAAAGTGGTTCAATTAATTCTGCTCGTTATTCTGATCAAATTATTTTCAGGTTTTGCGCATTTAACGTTACACGTTGTATATGTAGATTATTATTATTAATACTCGTACCTGCACCCTAATTGCGTAACACACTATCCATCTCAATCTGAATCGTTTTGAAAGATATTGCTAATCCATTGCTTCATATGTTCGAAAAATGTGTTTGCTCAACAACGTAAATACCGCAATGAATGTCGTTGAACTGTCAAAATGAAACCCATTGCTACTGATAGTGTGTGTGTGCAATTACCCTGCTGTTCTGAAATTATTAACACAATAAATGCTTGTTATTTCTTTGCATATTTATTATTATTATTACTATAAGTTCACAGCATGCTAAATAACTTATAGACTAAGCCTGACAAAGCCATAGTAATGGTTTGACTGCGGGATCTGGCGAGTCTTTATACACTACTTAAACTTTATACTTAAGACTTAGGTAGCACTTTAACAAATTTGTAAATAATATCTTTTTATTTTATTTTTAAATCTGTTTTTATTCGTTTCACCCCTTATGTCTGCCGGCAGACTATTTAACAGATATGGTATTCATTTTTTAGAGTTCTGTCACCAAAGTAATTGGTGACTCTGGGTACATTGAATTTGCCGGCAGCCATAGATCGCGTATAGTTGTTGAGTACTTGAGTTAAGTTCTGCTCTTGTGGGTACCATGATGGTTTACTGCTAGAAGATATTTATGTGTGAATCTGATCGGTAGAATTTCACATATTTTAAACAGTTTCCTATAATCTCCTTTACAACTGTTTTTAGTTTTTTGAGTAACAAATAGTTTTAAGAATGTAGTTATATGAATAAACATCTGTCCAGTAGTGGGACAATTTACATGCTTATATAACAAAACATGTTTAGACTGACATACTCGTAAAGTCACTTTTAAGCACATATGTAAAAATCACTCATTACCCATTAGGGGGTCCAACACACTTAATAACAATAACCTACACGATTTATTATAACTTTCAACAGCACTTTAACATAACAACAACAACAATTTAGCTCAAAAATATCTTAAACAACAATCAAATGTCATTTTTATCTAAATATCGTATAAATAACACGAAGATATTGTTAAAATGGTTGAAAACAAAGAAGGAACGACCACACAGATGCCAAGAGCAGTGCTAGGAAAAACATAAGCTATTGATATTAAAACCGTCTTATTAACATATGAGAAAATTAGTGACTCTTACTATATCGATGGGAATATCGATTTGGATATCGATTTTCGTATCGAATATAGTATCGATAGATTTTGGAATGGAGGTAGATCTCGCATTGAATTCAATTGGCTAAAGAATGCGTAAAAATTTATCGCTGAAAATTCGGTTGGTATCACAAGCTTAGCGTTTGTAGTTTGTATTAAGGTAATGCTTATAATCTCCTAACCAGCACCTCAATTGCGTAACACACTATTACTCTGAATTTGAATAACTTTGAAGCATATTGCTAATCTATTGCTCCATATGTGCGAAAAATGTGTCTGCTCAACAACCTGAATAACGCAATGAATGTTGTTGAACTGTCATAATGAAATCCATTGCTACTGATAGTGTGTTACGCAATTACCCTGCAGATTTGTAACAAAAAAACCACCATGACTTAAATTGCTTATTCATTGATCCACAAAATTAATTCATTATCAATCACTAACGAAGTTGGTTCTAAAATATGAGCAAACAATTAATATCGAGCGGTTCAAACTGAACTTAAAAACTGAATCGATAGAAATCAAGAGTATCGATATAATTCCGATTCTATCGAATACAAATCGATGTTTAAGGGTACACTAGGTGAAATGGCTCTTAAATTACAATGGGTATCACAATTTGTTTTATGAAATATGTCCGCGTTGGCTTCGGGAACATGGAAGAGGCGTTTAACATAAAAATGCATTAGATAGGAGTGTACCGAAGGACCACTCGGTACAATATATGAAAACAAGGTCAATCCAGAGGAATGTGTAGAACTCAGAAACGCTAAATGAAACAAAAAATATTGTGACATCGGCGTAGTTGTGACAGGCTTAGAAAACGAAAGCATTAAGATTAAAATTCCTCTGTAGCAGCCCGGAGTCTGAATTTGTGCTCGGTTGTACGCAAAAGGCTCACCCCCAATAGGGGGTGCCTTTGGTATTTAAATATAACTAGAGAAAGGAGGGTGTACTTAGACATCTCTGCCCAACACTTCGGAGAGTACAGGGGTTGTATTATGTTATATATTTGGTTTCGATCTGTTATTTTATAATCTCCTAATTGCATCTCTCTTTTTGGTCCTTCTGTATTTTTCATATTGAGTTACGAAGCAAGTAAAAATAGTTGGAATAATATCGATTCGATCATTCGATACTGTAAGCGTGATCTTGTTAATAAAAGGTAATACAATAAATACGTACAGACGCCAGCACATCAAGCTACCTGAAAATGACAAATTTTCAAAATCAACTTTGAACTTTGTGCATTAGTGATAAAGTTGAAAATCTATTAAAGCATTTTGACAGATTGTAGTAGCTTGATGTGCTGGCGTCTGTACTTGTTGATTTTCGTGCAATGATGTTTTAGTGTGCTGACGAAAAATGATTATTCTTTCGCCAAGAAGATGATTAATTGCAGAAGAAAAACTCTCCAATGTTTAAGTTTTCTTTGAGCGGTTAAGTATTTTTGATGAACGTCCTGTTTACTATTGTTTTTATCTATAACAGAAAGAAAGTGCCAATAGCCTAACACCTGTGATGATGGTCTGACGAGCAAAAGGTTCTAAATTCACTACGCAATTGGTGTGATCCTGTGTTTTAATGGGAGGTACGATCAAATTATAAAAGTACTTAAAGTTGTTCAGAATTGATATTGAATTTCTGTCAAGTGACCTGCGCGGCACAGCTTCATACAATAGTGTTCAGACGATACCTGAAGGCCAATTCTCTAACATAAAAAAAAAAAAAACGTACTCAACTCAGCGACAATCAATGTCAAAAACTTGTCGAACATTTCGGTGAATTAGGGGTTCTTTCACAGATTGTGGCTGAGATTAGCATGAGAATTTTCTCAAAAATACCAGAATTTACCCTTAGCTAACAGCAGCATGTCTACATGTGTGTGTGTCAGCATGTGTTTAGCAGTATGTCTTTCGCTGCCCATAAGTAGATAATGAAAGGATACGAGTCAAGTGGCGAACTTACGCAACTCCACATGATCTGCGCAGTGTGAGGCCATAAATCTCACCATACCTTCTTTTTTAAAATAAAAAAGTGTCAACCATAAATCACAAATAATGCCAAAAACGTATAGAGAAAGTTGGATTTTAGTACCTTGCCCTCCATCTCTGTATTGTAAGTGCCAAACACAGTTTTGTCACCATATTAGAGCCTAATATGTGAAGTGCCTTATTGCTTTCTTTACTCACACCTATATTTTATTTATTATTTCATAAACCTGACATGGATACACCCACATTTTTAAGAGCCTTATAATTGTGAAAATAAGGTTTAAAATCTCATGAATTTATTCTTTTCACAGCATAAATGAACAATAGATATTGATTTGTTAATCAATTTATGACATTTCTTTATGTCTATACCAGATGTTTTATTGACCAGTGAAATCAAATATCAATCTATAGTTTTCAGAAATATTGTTCTTGTGATTAGATAAAGAATATATTGTGATACTCGTATGGTGTGAATCAAATTTACTGTAGAAAGTTGGTTCTATGTGTGTGTATTGATATTGTGTTTTATAAGAATCGACTATCCCTTTGATAAATGTTGATACATTAAATTAATATATCTTTGAGGACATCGCGGAGTGATAGTAAGAAACAAGAGTTTTTAGAAATTAGATATCTGGGAATGCCGTTGTTTTTATTATAATCGTATCGATTTATTAATAATGGTGTGTTTGTGGTCACGCTGGGTCGGATTAGAAATCGAAGGTCGTAAAATACAATTAATTTTGTACTTTGGTTAATAACATGTTGCTTAAGAAAAATCCTATCATGACAACTATCAATTTATTACCAGCCGAATCGTGACAATAATCTGAACAAGAAATCCAACTGGAATTAATTGTTTGACCTAAATTTTTGGACATAGGTATGATTTCCGAGAATTTGACTATTATCTTTTGCCAATAAAGGCAGGTGCATACTAAAAACTCTTAAAAATAAAAATAAGTAGACTTGGTCCTTAGATCCGAATAGAGTAAATTGAACGTGACGTTAAAGTCACTTAATTGTAACAATTATTTTGGTTGTTTTATGAAAAAGAAACAAAATATTCAAATGATTGTTTATTATACAAAATGAAAAAAAGATTTCTACCCACCCCCATGGAAAAAAGGCATGAGTTTATGTGTTTATGTATAAAAATAAAAGTTAATATTTTGAAGACTTAAATCCTAACGCTCTACAAAATCGTCTTCAATAAAGTCCTCATGTAGGGACACAGCGATAGGTATCGTGATTTTTAAGAAAATTAAATATTACCTACTTCTAATATTTTTTAACAAATGAAAATAAAAACTAATACTGAAATCCTATAGCACTATAAATTCATCTACAATTAGGTCTGGTCCTCATGTAGGGACACAGCGATAGGTATCGTGATTTACGCGCGCGCGCGCCGGCGCGATCTTATCTGCGCGCGCGCAACTAGTAGCGCCTTTTGGTAATGAGCACTGCTGTGATCTATTTGCTGGCTGCTGCTACTGTACTTTTGTGCTTAATCGGCTTCGTGCAGGTCTGGTTGGAAATGTGGAGTGCATTTTGTGGGATAGCTTGTTTTTTTCTTAAAAGTTGAAGATGGGGGTGAGATGAGAGGCTGAAGATTCTGATTTTATTAAACAGCTATTGTCACAGTGAGCATACCATATAAATCAGATCAAATGCAATTTCGTCAAAATTTTTTCTAGGTTAGTTTAGGATTTTAGGATAGAAAATACTAAAGTAGGTATTGAGTTATAGATGAAGAGCTTATTCACCTTGTAGAGATGCTCTTTAGGTAGTCAAATCGTTTTTTATTATTTTATTAAATCTATATATTATTTTACAAAAATTTCTATGAATATGGAACTTAAGGTATATCGTGATTAGTGCACAAGTAATACTACTATTTTTTTTCACATCAATTTTTTATCATTAGAAAGCTAACAGACTTAAAATAATAATAATAATAATAATAATAATATTCAGCAACTTTCACACAACGCCATCTAGTCCCAAACTAAGCAGAGCTTGTGCTATGAGTACTAGACAACTGATAAACATACATATATATTTCTAAATACATACATATTATAGATAAATTACACCCAGACAAAGAACAAATGATCGTGCTCATCACACAAACATTTGTCCTAGGTGGGAATCGAACCCACGACCTTTGCGCATAGCAGTCAGGGCCACTGACCACTAGACCAACAGGCCTGTCATAATTCTTAATCATTAATCAAATAATAATAATAATATGTACAAGTATATAAAAAGGAGGGCAAACAATCAAAGGGCATCAAAAAATTCGTCCGTATCGCTGTCAATAGGAATCGTGCCCAAAAGGCTGGCAGCATTACCACGTTGTATGGCAATGCTGATTCTTTCGCCAAAAAATAGGCCAGCCCTCTGGTCACGTGAAGAGTCGACCATCCGCTTGGCGATATCCCGAAATAATACAAAAAATACTAGTATTAAAAATCTTTCCTTAAGGGAAGAAATGATATTACTACCTATTATATATCAGAAAAATACAAACCATGTTGTGATTCAAAATCGGCAAAAGTCACAACAAAGAAAATTTCAGATTCACACAAACAAATTCCTCAAAATCCCTGACTAATCCGCCAGTAGCCAAGTACTTGTAGTACGCACAAAATGGTAGTAGGTAGGTGTTAAAATTCAGCTCGTATACTTTCGATTTCATCGTAAAGTCCTTTGTTAAGGCCGGGTGATGGCACGGCGCGAACAATGTTATGTCGTGTCATACAAACGACACCCGTAATCTAATATATCACTGTGGTCTGACTAAGTATAGTGTGGACCTGGCCTTGGACTTGAATTGTGGACCTTGGAAGTAGGTCTAGCTTTCGCAGCGTTTCATCATCATTATCATTGGCAGCCTTCTTCCACCTGGTCCAGGTCTACTCCGCAATCTTCTGTGGATCATCCATCCACCAGCTAGCTAGATTTTAAAGTTTCTTTATTATGGGCTTTGGTTTTACTCTAGATTTTCGCCTCTGTTCTAAGTAAGACTGTACGGAACAAATACAACAAGAATTTTTTCAAGAAATCTTTTTGGTGGTGTTGCTTTAGTATTATTGGTCGAAGTACCAGAGGCATAGACTGATATTTGAGTTGCATTTTCGGCATGGTTGCTCATCGTTCTTATGCTTTTTACCACTGGCTGACGTAATAGTACATTATGATATAAGTGCGGTAAGTTGAAAATTACAGCTGAGGCGATATTGCTAGCCCGAGCCGTAGGTGAGGGCTATAAGAAAGCAGAGGCTGTAATTATCAAACCGCACGTATGTCATACGACGTTTTATAACACATTTGTGAGGAAATTACTTAATTAATAAGAAGATTACCTTATAAATAAGTTAATTTTTACTTTTTCACAAATTAGCGATGCGCGCGCATCAGCGTCTTTTGTTTATGGCAAAGGCACAAAAAACAGCCATAATATTAAATAAATATATACATATTACTAATAAAGTAAATTAATACTTTTGTGTTTTTGTTACAAATAAATAGTTGTAATTAATTGTCAAAATTAATTAAATTAAAGAATTAAATCTTTATTTATTATATTTATCTCCCAAAGTTAATTTTATTCATAAAATGTTGACCACTTTTCTGACATAAAGACTCTTTGCTAAGATTTAAAAAAGTACCGTTCGTTTTAGACGGAGCATCTTGATAAACCGTGCGCTTTACATTACAATTACGCACAAGTACGTAATGAGATACATTACGATATTGAAATTGATGCAGTAAGAGACCTTTTACGAGCAAATGTGTTATAAAATTATGTTACAGTTCAGTTTTTCATCTTCGCCCGTCTGAACGTCACGTATCATAAAATATGTTCAACTATGTGCGCTGAACTGCATCGACTTGGAACTTTACTGAACTTAACCTTTACTTGTTACTTGAACTTGGACAAATGTTTGGCATATTTCAATGTAGTGAGTCATCTATGATTCTTTGGGAAATGTGTGACCTATTTTGGTTTACCGAAAAACCGGTTAACAAAACCGGTTTTTCAAGATTCACTGGAAATTTTGGCGGATAATATCAGCTAAACAGTCTTAATTTAGTACAGTTCCTCTCATTATTGAAATAATAGTGTTTATAAATAAAACAAAGCGTGAAGATAATGACCGGTACGAAAATGTTCACCCAAAAAATTTGACCCCACTTAGTACACACGGTAGCCTCACCAACCGACTAAACACGTACGCATCAGAGACCAATCAAACATAATTTACTACAAGCAACCAAACATGGCCGTAAATAACCAAGAGTAACCTTGACAGACCAGACCATGGGATTTGTCATCGAGTCTTTCTTTGTCGAGGTTGGGAAAACAATGGCGTCAAGCTGCCCATCCTGGCCTTTTAATGCTTAAAACTAATTGGCATATTTGATGCACTTAATCCACCTTCCTTCCAATTGACAATGGACCTTAAAATTGAGGCAATGGAGTTTGAATTCGACTGGTTCAAAGATTGGTCCTTAGGTCCTAGGCCATGTTTCAGAAATTCAAATGTGGAATTTGGAGGTCGCGATTGTCTTAACAGTAGACAGTCAACAATATTGGATTTGTTCCAAAGAACGATGCACTCACAATGCATCTTTGTTACCACAAGGCCTATGCCTTTGCCTTGAAACGACGGTGTTTCCGATTAAAAAAAATAGAATAGGCTTCTGTGTATTGTTTTATTGCGGTTTAATTGGCCGGGTGGGTAATTGAAAAAGGATTTGATCGTGTTGGATGATACGCTTAATGATAGTTCAGGGATTTGCGAAGATTTAAGAGGAACAGAACGGTACGTGCATTGTTTTGTTTTGTCATTAAACGTTTCATTACTTCAGAATTGATCATTATAAAATAATATCATACCACATCAGGCAGTCGAATGTTGGTTGGTAATAATATAATAATAATAACCATTGCTCCCGGCTGACATTCGTGGATCCTTGACAGTCGTTACGGGTCGTCAGTAGCCCGAAAGTCTGACAACCAGTCTTACCTAGGGGTATCGTATTACCCATTAGCTGGGTTGTGGAGGTCAGATAGGCAGTCGCTCCATATAAAATACTGGTATTCAGCTGCATCCAGTTAGACTGGAAACCGACCCCAACATAATCGCGAAAAGGCTAGGCAGATGATGATGATGTTAGGCAGTCGAATCGTCGACGTGTCTGTTCTGTTTAGCTTTGGAAACAATCGACGATTTTAAGAAAACACGACTTCATGAAACAGGTAAAGAGGAAAATCTCAAGGCTTATGAACAAAAGTACTGAAGAAAGCAGTAACTGGGGTAGGACCACTTTTGTTTAAAAGTACCAGCACATCTCAGGAATGGTCTATACCCAACAGTGCACTGCGATAACCTTAGAAGAACGCAGACCAAAAAACAGGTGCTCAAAAATGGCATTAATCGCAATAAAAGTCGGTGACAGCGCATAAATACGCAATGTTCGTATCTGCATACGTCGTTAGCCGATCAATGCGGTGTAACAATAAGTAAAACGCTATCGTGCATCGCCGCCGCTCGCCTCTAAATCACGGGCTGCGCATACGATTATAGTGCGCACGGGCATGCGGTGCGCTGTTTTGTTTATTAAATTATTGGGTTTTTCATTGAATAAAATAGTAAGTAGTACCTACTAGTAGAAGTATTCTTGTTGAAAGTGCTCATCCGGGGAAGTAATATATTAGGTTGTCTCATAAGTTCTTACCATATTTTATTTTTCTCGAATTTTCTCGTATTTAAACTAAAGCGAATTCATAAAAGTTTTAGATCTTTCTAGTAAGGATGAGTATCTTTTATGGTGAGGTTAGGTTAGGTTATATTTTGTTAATAGGCGCGGGCGCAACTCAATAATTAGTCTTTAGTGAAAATGGATCAGCGTCAACTGCGAGCTATTATGCTATATGAGCATCGACTTAAAGTCTCTTCAACAGAAACGGCTAAAAAGATTAACACTGCATTTGGACTGGGTACTACTAGTGATCGGACTGTTCGTTTCTGGTTCAAGCGTTTTGACACCAGTGATATAAGCTGCGAAGATCAACCTCGCCCAGGCCGACCCACCAGCTTTGATGAAGATGCTTTGCGTCACGAACTTGAGCTACATCCAGACTATACGTGTACGCGTGATTTAGAGAAGTCGCTTGGACAATCCCACGTGACTATAGATCGTTATCTCAAATCGATGGGATATCGCAAAGTGATGTCACGTTGGACACCTCATGCGTTAACGGACCATGACCGGGCCGTTTGTGTGGCCATTTGTCAAAGTTTGTTACTTCGTCCGCACAGACGAGACTTTCTCAAGGACAATCATTATTACATGTAACGAGAGCTGGATACATTATGAAAGTAACACGTTTCATGCCTATTGGATTCCTCGCGGAGAAAAACCACCAGCCCAGCCTAAATATAATGAACACGGTCGTAAGATTATGTTGTCCGTTTTCTGGGATTGGCAAGGAATGATTTTCTGGGAACTCCTCGAATCTCATCAGACTATTAGCGCCAATCTGTATACGCAGCAGCTTCGCAAACTAGCAGAGGTGTTAAAAATTAAGCGGCCAAAACGACTTAGAGTCTAACTTTTCCATGACAACGCACGACCTCATTGCGCCAAGTTAACACATAAACAGCAGCTGGAGCTAGGACGGCTGACTGTTCCACATCCACCGTATAGCCCGGATCTTGCGCCTTCAGATTTTCATTTATTTCGAGCTCTTAAATTTCATTTACTAGGAAAAAAAATCGAAAATTCTGGAAGTATTAAAATTGAACTTGAAAATTTATTCGAGTCCCAGCCTCCCTCATTTTTGGAGAAGGGTAAGTAAGTAAGTAAGTAAGTTTTATTAATTGTTTAAACATGGTGTACACACATTGCATGCAGGATAATAGTGGTATACAGAAAAGTTCTAACATGTTCAGCCGCATATAGTGGCGTACAAATTGGTAGGGATAGTAGGGGTATTCAAATTTTGCCCAGTAGATCGGTGACTGTTGTTGATAACGAGGGAGACTATATAATTGTTTAAATGTATTTTTTATTAATAGAAAAATATTAATAATAATTTGTTTTTTAACTGGCAATAATTTATGAGACAACCTAATACATGGATACCTACTACCTGAAATTGGGTTCATTTTACGGTTCTTCACTCTTCGGTTCATTTGAGCTACGAAAACTAGGTGTGCAGGTCTCTTTATTTTCTCTTTCTGAACGGTGGAAATGACATACAGTAGAGCGTAGATTATCCGAACGTCGGTCAACCGAACGACCGCAAGTGAAATCCTGAATAGGGGGCGTAGTACCCCTACAGTCGGACTTTTAATTATCTGCAGTAAAATGACAGCTTATGTGTAGCGAAATTTAAATAGTGATGTGACAAAATAATCGATTCATCCAATTCACATTCAGTTAAAAAACAATCATTGTTAAATTCGCTTTTGATATTATTAGAGGTTGACATTTATAATGAGATTAAGGTTGATATAAGTTTAAAAAAAAATGAGTAATGATAATTATTGTTTTGTCATCACATTAGTGATAGGATTGGATTTATAAAACGAATTCATTCTAATTAAAAACATTTCTTTAAAACAAAAAAACAAAAAACATTTTTGTTGAGGTTTTTGGTGTTTTGCAAATAACCCTGTGTACTTACTTGTACAGTAAACGTTATTCCAAAAAAACTTACTAAACTATTCTTAGATCGATATAATAGGATTTTTTAGAGTAAAAAGTGAAACAAAATTATGTTTGGTAAACTATGTATTTACGCTGATTGGAAAATACAACATATATTTTGATCCTACAACACAAAGAATATTTGATTGATTACGGTTAAATCAAAATTGTTCGATTTCGAATATCTAAATTGAAACGATGTTTCATTGCGTTTTAATCACATCACTAGTAGATATATGGCAACATTTTTTAACGAAATGACAGTAAGAAGTGTCATTTTACTTCAGCTAATTAAAAGTCCGACCATAGTATATAATTACGAGTACCCCCTACTCGTAATTAGGATTAACTTTTACTAGGGGACCCACCCTGAAATAGCGAAATGAAAGTCAGCTGCTCCAAACATAATGCTATGTTCGCATAGCTCGACAATATGTAGTGAACAACTGATTTCTTTTTTTCATGATTTCTCTCACGATGAAGTCCTTGAACACTTTATATGTATATGCTAAAGAAAAATCTAAATATGCATTCCGTGGGAATCCACATTGAAATTGATGAGTGTATTTTTATTCCTATGCATACAATAACAAACTAATTCCCGCCATTTGTATCGAACTAAGGTTATAAAGCAGGAAGTATACAATAAAAATATGTAAATATATATCATTACCATAGTTATAAACAATTAAATTCGATACCAGACGTGTTCGAACGATCAATCGTTTCTAATATCTTTGAATCGATATCAAAACGATTTTATAGGAAAACGGTATTGATTTATATTGATATATCTGTTTCTAATCGAGAAATGTAGAACGGTCCAATTGTTCTTTCTCGAAAATATAAAGATTAAATAGTGGACGAACTCCAGTTAAAATCGTTTTAAATTTTGTATAGATCTTCAAAATAATGTTAGTAGACTTTGTTATGGGTTCACGATTGTCTGTGAATTCGTAACATTGGGAGCGATTACGCACTGGGTCTTATAAACGTTGCTGACATATCGTAGTCTGTATGTAAGTCTACAAGTTTTTGTTCTATATTTCAATAATTTAAATGGAATAAAGTTTCATGCGTTGCTGGCCTTCCTGAAAGAGCTGGGGTGGATCGATAATCAATTTTCTAATCCGCACGCAAAATACGCGCTTTGATGTGGAGTTGCAGAAACCATCCCGTCTTACCAATACCAATGGGATTTAGCTGCTTAAAAAATCGTTGTTATAATGTGTTTGAGTTGTCAAAATTTATGTTCATTATTTCAACGACATAATGAATTAAATAGATCACAGAAAATCAGGAGCTTTTTGCAAACCTTTCGAAAACGTGCGTTCTAAAGGCTCGGTATTAAAACCGAGTGTGAAACTTAGGAAGATAACTCTTATATTTAATCGTGTGTATCTAAATAATTGTTTCTCATTGAGACGTTCTATCGATGTCCATATTCGTTTTAACAAATTTTTATTGAGAGGAAGTCTGCAATACGGTTTCCTTGGTCATTTGTATTATTATAAAAAAATCGCTTTTATTGCTTTATTGGATCGATCTGGTTTCATATGAAGTTCGTGTGGGTTACTTTTAGTTCAGATATGTACAGATTTATGTTCTATATACACTTGACTTTAGAAAAGGATAATGCAAAACGTTTTTAGTATGCTTTCACTCATTAGTGAAGCTACTTTATTTGTTGGAATGAAGTCCCTTATCTCACGTTATGCTCTGCACACCTATCACGGTTTATGCACCATCTCTCCCTACCAATTTGTACGCCACGATATGCGGCTGAACATGTTAGAACTTTTCTGTAGAGCATTATTATCCTGCATGCAATCTATCATGTACACCATGTTTAAGCAAACAAATAAAACTTACTTACTTACCGAAAAAAGTGTAACATCTTGAACGTCATGAGTTCATGACACCTTTTTTTTCATTTAGTTGCTCAAAACGTTATTTTATTCAATTGTGCCTGTATCATAGACTTTAAATATAATAAAAACAACACATTTTCAAAAATACTTTTGTGACAATAATACTTTTTCAAACCAAAGTAACTATATAGAGAAAATGCACAGTATATTTCTATTAAACCAAAAAGCCCACCATAACTTAGTGATGCGCTTGCACGCGATCCCGGGACGATAACGGGACGACATCGCACGGGACGTGTCCACTCGTACAGATCTCGCCACTAAGCAAATCACCACTACGATTCCTAATTGATTTTATCTACGCATACTAAGTTGGAGAAAAAAACCAACACACGAAGGTCTCGGTGTCTTCTTGATGCCTAGTTTAAGTTTATAGATATGTTCCTGCTCTGAGATCCAGGGAATTAAAACGAGACTGTATTGGAGAGCAGTATTTATTAGTCGATGGCGATAAGAGTAGAGGAAGACCAAAGAAACGATGGATGGACTGCGTGAATGATGATATGGTTAGAAAGAAGATGGCTACCGAGATGACGACAAAAAGAAGAGAAGTATGGAAAGTAAAGACATTATGCACCGACCCCAAATAAATGCAGCAAATATGGACAGGAGAATGATGATTGCAGAGCAGTAATTGAAACAAACAGACTTAAAACAAAGTGTGGTGTTGCAATGTTTGTAATTTTATTTTTTGTTTAGGTTCACGAATTCATGTTTGCCATTCATATTCAGGGTACCGCCTTTGTAGGTACCCTGAATATGAATGGTTTTGTAAATGACTTTTACAATATTGTGATCGTGAATAATGTGAAAAATACAGAGATTACTGAAAATGACAAGAACTTTTAAAAACCGATGGAAACTGTTGCCATACAATATTCTAAGGAATTAAATGAAATTGGTTATTCTGTAAATAGGATACCGGATTCTTTTTTAATAGTCATATTAAAAAAAAAGTAATAATGAGCTGAGATGCAGTCGACATTTCCTTTCTGACTATTTCTGAGAAGATATGGCAATACGAACTCAGGGGTCAAAGTCTATGTGCAGATGGAACGGTGACCTGACTATACGAGCTACCACGCAAAATTCCATGAAGATTTACTCATTTTCTTTATATAAAAAAGCGTGAAAATAAATGCACTAAACAAAAACCATACTGCACCACAATACGAGTTACACGCAGACGCAAAACTCCCTTATCAGACTCGAACGCGCAGACGTATCTTAGAAACGTCTCAAATATCGATTAATATCAAGAAAATCAAAAATATAAATTACATCGAGTCAACATATCGAGAGATCAGCTCGAAAAATCCGAGTTACGACCACGGTATCGAGCTTTCGAGCGGTATATATAAATATATAAGAGGACAAATACCGTGCGCGCCGATATCGTAAATCTTTGACATTTTTGTGGTGTAAAAGAAGAATTAGCAATAAAAAGTGGCGTTCGTGATGATTTAGAATGTTAGTATGGAACTCAAGGTTTTTAGCAGTCCCTGTTTGAATTATGGGTTAGGTTTATTGGTTGGTTTGGAGAGCAGCTGGTCGATTCTGGAAAAATCTCACCGTGATAACTAAGGTGAAGTGAGCTTAGAGTGAGCTGTGAGTCATGCTGATGCTAGGGATTGACACTATTGGTGACTCACTCCACGCCCACTTCATCCAAGTTTTCACGGTGAGATGGTTACAGAATCGCACGGCAAGACAGTAGACTCTGTGATTGGAATACTTATCAAACTGACCTTATTTTGCTTCTAGAATGGAAGGACCAAAAAGTCAATGACGGTTCAAAAATGAAACTAAACGATAACCTTCCGACGTATTCAGTAATAATCTTACGGTGAAAACTAGGGTGAAATGAGCTGTCAAAAGTGTCCATTTTCAGCATCTGGTGAAACGACAACAGCTCACTTCAAGCTCAGTCCGGTTGGAACTTGTTTGTTGTAGACAGCGCGTATTATACTTAACCATAAAATTTATTCTCACTGCCATATTATGTGGATGGGTTTTTGTTAATGTGGTAAAAAAATAATATACAGTTTTCAGCTACCTACTGAAAAAGGATGGCGCAAATATATTTCTACACATTTCATAATAATTGTTTTTCGATTGTTTTTCGATTAAACATGCTATAATAACGAGTTCACAGTAATTCGCATAGATTCAATAATTGTCCAACAAGTACAAATCCCTTTATTCCCAAACCATTAACAGGCTGTTACATAAACGGTATCGGCGAATCGGCGAGAAATAGTGCGGTACAACTTACGTTGTTAACCCTAGGTCGGGCGCAGTACTAAATTTATATTTAGTGATGTCAGCCGACCGATACGCAATCCCGCGCTACCGTGGCCCGGCGAGATCCCGCGATAACCATCACGGGACTTCGATAATTTGTTGACGATCGGGAATTAATTTTATGTGTTTATTTTTTAATGAGTAGTGACGCGACACCCGCTGTTGGTGATTTGTAGACCGTTGTAATGTTATGAATGTGCACGTTTTTATTTATGGTAAAGGTGCTGTTGAGTTGGTAATTGCGATTGGATATATCGATAATATTATAGGAGTGGGTTTATTGGTCTTTAGAGGGCGAGAATGTGGATTGTTTTTTACGAAAGAGGTCATATTTAGTTCTAGTTTTATTTAGTCTCGACCTGTTATTATGATCCGCTTAGTTCACGAAAACTAATTAATTATTCAAGTTCTACGGTTTATCTAGTTTCTACAACGTGTGATACGAAAAGGTTGACTGCCACCTGACCTCCACAATCCATAAGGAAGCCGGGATTTATACAGCAGTGATATACACATAACATGTAGTACATACTTCCCACACACTTGATGTAACTAGTTGCTTAGGTACTTCACTAGCCAAACGTCCTGAATTGGCCTTACCTATGTTCCTGATGCTAGAATAATATTGGAATTATTATATTGGTTGAAGGTTATAAATTATATTATATGCAAGGTTTAATATTAGTCAGAGTTCAAAGATTATAATATTGTTAAATAATATTTGCCAATTATGTTTATGCATAATTTTAATTAATTTTATGAAAATATATAAATTGCCTCCCACAGAGAGTAAAAAGTTAATTAAACCAAAAGAACTAAATAAATATACTGACATTAAAATTAATACCACACTAATTTGGCCGCAGTCACAATAGTAATGCAGTCATTATAATAAAATACTAATAGCTATAAGTATATGCAAAAACTGTATGTTTGTCCGTGCACCCGTGTTGATTAACGGGATGGCACTCGGACGACGCGACGCCGGGGCATTAAACAATGCGATATCGTAGAATTATAGCATCGCTGTGGTTAGCGACGACACATCAAGAAGGATGGTCGTATGCAGAAATGGGGCAAAAAAGTCCATAGTTTGATGTGTAATTTGATGTTATTATAAATAACCAGCTCATATTTTCCAATCCATGAGAACTGTGAAGGCCGCAGGGCTTCTTCTTCCATCCTTGATGAAGCTTTCTTGAGTCGCCAATTATCTGGATATGCCAATTAGAAGTGGCTTAGGAAAACCTGTAATGCGGCAGGCATTACAGGTTTTCCTTGTTATGGATAAGGGACACACCCCTTTGGTTCCGAGCTGGTACTCTGTGTAATTAATATGTGCATGTAATTTTCAATTCTTCAGTTTTTACGTGAAAAATTATACCTACTGATAGACATTTAAAAAGCCTTTTACAATCTTCTGCTGCTTCCGCACCTGCAACGTATTTATAAAATGTTAGTTATTTCTCTCTTAAGAAAAAAAAAAAAGAAAATATACCATAAACTCCGCACAAACAGTTCCCACACCTACATAAACGTCCGCACAAAAAGCAATACGTATATTTTACTTGGCTCATTGCAGCAGCATATCATCACGCTAAATAAAACGGAGCGGGCCGGACCACCCGGGTCGCGACACGCGCGTTAACCGCCCGATTTACGAGCGCATCGCCCCGGCGCACGCGCTCCTCTTAGATAACCTGCGACGCATAAACGTTCAGCCTGACTCTGTGGGAATTGTGGGGTTGGAAAATATGCTGTTTTGCTGAGGCTGTTGAAAGAAAGAAAGAACGAAAATTGTTTTATTTGGCATACACACATGAAAAACAAATAGCAAAAAAAGGAACATTTAAAGCTAACAAAGTTACCTACATTAAAAAGAACCAAAAAAAAACCTGTTCGAGACCAAATAAAGCGGAGATATTTAAAAAAAATGGTTATGCTATCTAAGGCTGTTGTAAATTTTTAAATTTCATTAAAATAATACCTACTGCCGTTTAAGATTATGAAGCAAAAATATTTATCAATTTATTTCATTCAAAATATTTTTTTTAAAAATATTATATATTTCTTATCAACAACATTACGAACTCAAACTCAAAGCATTTATTTCAATTGAACCATATACAGGCACTTTCGAATTGTCAAGGAATCAGAAATATGAAGCTAATTGCCTATTCCAAAGCTTAGTAAGTACCTAAGGAGAAGAACGGGCAAGAAACTCCTTGGATATTCTTTTAATTTATGTTGTTACAAAAATATTACTTGCATTATTAATAA
The DNA here is from genome assembly GCA_949629135.1 of Eremobia ochroleuca. Lineage (NCBI taxonomy): Eukaryota > Metazoa > Arthropoda > Insecta > Lepidoptera > Noctuidae > Eremobia > Eremobia ochroleuca. The sequence continues at coordinate 19,094,018 of OX451400.1, read as the reverse complement.
TAATAATTTATTTATTAATTTGACAACACTGGTCCAATGGTCTAAGGAATTAAATTAAACTAAAATCAAATCAAAGTAATAAAAATAATAAAAATATAATCGACCTAAATCAAAAATAAAAACAGTTTCTATTCACCCTGCCGCACGAGCAACCGGACAGCGTGTCTAAATATTGGTGCATCGTGTTTTTCAGCTAGGGTTTTCAGACTGAGTTGAGCTGCACGATTTTTGACAAATGCGTGCACTGACTGGACAGGTCCGCTCAATCTGTGTGGTTCTTTACTCAAAAGACCATTTCAGACACCAATCTACATGGTCTTCACATTATCTGACCAAGATTATGTCTGGACTTTAAAAGAGACTGTGACCTCTGAGTTTGTTTCGGCCTTTCTTCTCAGAGTAGTCACATAGGAAACGCCGACCTCATCTAGTTTAAAAAAATATGATTGACATGTAAAAGTGTTTGTACAAACCTACTTACAGAAAATAAATCATTTACCATTTATCTTTTATCATCAGAATGCAGTTGATGCTAGCCCTCATTCTGCTTATCAAGGATGCGGACTTTTTCCTCCGGATGGCAAAGAAGTCGTCAGTTTGCTCTAAAGCAAACATGCCAGACGCGCTGGAGATTATTAATATTAATTACAGTAAAAGTATATAAGTATAATTAACTGCATGCATAGCTTATCAACCCACCCTAGGCCGCGTCACGGCGCACTCCCTCGCACATAGAGGAGGTCTGTGTCCCAATAGTGGGAACGTTATAAGCTGATTATGCTTATGCTTAAGTTAGTGCTAAAATTACAAGAACTCTGGTTTGGCTTATTAAAAACCTCCTGCACTGAGCAGAGCCTGTCCTGCGGGATAGACCTTTAGTGAAAAGCTTATTTCGCTTCACCTTATATTTAGTATTTGTTCAAAGAAACGATTGATTTGCAGTCAAACAGGGGCAAGACTTTGAAATAAATGAAGATAAAAGCTACTGTTATAGGCATTCAACATATTTTTTGAAATGATTAGTGAAATATACCGTAAAATCATTAAACTATTTTAACTACTAAGAGGTCATTGAGAGCAAAATTAAGTAAAACACAAACTATAAACGTCGTATAAGATTTACAGCTTCCTCAAACGAATCCTTGCTACAATTGATTTAAAAATTACACTTATTGTCCAGTGGCGCCGTCCCCAAAAGTTTTACGACTAAACAAATAAAACGTGTAACGAACTAAAAAATGGGTTCAATAGGCTATCGTAAATAAAATACCCGCTCATCAATGTCTGGAAGTCACTCTAAATCGCTGTTCAAACAATAAAACTTGATTCATTCGTATCCAAATCATAAATAAACTGGACACTTTTAATACGGACCTATTTTGAACTATTACTGCGACGTAAAGTTAAAAAAAAAGAATTAAGTTCCGAACAGAATTCGGCTCGTAAAATCGTTGAAGTGTTGTATAAAGTGACAAGTGTATGGTGACCACAATGTCGTCTAATAGAAATCTGATCAATAGAAATAAAGGTCTTGTTATTGTTCAGAATATACTCTGCGAGGTAGCTTTTCCTTTTGAAAAACTGAAATGTCATCTGCACAAGGAGATGTCTCAAGAAGCTATAGCATTAGAAAAGAAGATCATCATTCATTCATCATCAAGATCATCATTCAGCAATAATAGTGAACATTAGAACAAAATCGACAAGAGAAAAATTTAGTTTGTGAATAAATTTAAATAACTATAAATGTTTAATTTAAAAATATTTTACACTAATAACATTTCGCAACTCACCGTTGAACACATTCTGGTGCTCTTGTCAAAGCTTCAATTACCTCTACTTAAAGACGAGTTTTGTACGTGAAGGAATGACCTAACGGGACCAAGGACAATCCCAAACAGAGCTCCTCAACATGGTGTCCCGACAATGTAAAGCTCGCAGTTCAATCAATAAATTGTCTAGCATTGTCCATTTGATTCATGACAACGAATCCAAGCTTTATGCCGCGACATAAACTGTGTGTGGCCCCATTCGGATTTACTGGTTATAATTACTGGCTCCCATAATGGTGATAAAGTAGATCCTGATTAGAAGATGTCGAAGGTAAGAAATGATTCATGTTGGAGCACTTTTAAAACCTATATTGTTTTTGTGGTTTGGAATTCATCCATATGAGGTCCTAAGTGCCTAAGAGCAGTGCAGATTTACGAGTTGTAGGGTCGTAGGTTCAAACCCAGACAGGCGCATTACTTTGAGTAAATTATAACATCACCACTGCTCTCAAAAAACCGTCATGACCTAGAACCAAAAATTCGAAGACATGTGACATCTACCAACCCGCACTGGGCTCGCGTGGTAGATTACGGCCTCACAGAGAGGAGCAATGTGTCCCAGCAGTGGGGACATTATAGGCTGTGTATGTACGTAGGTCCTAAGGGGTGAATCCTTACGTCTGATTGTAACAGATCCTAGGTTTTAAGAGCAGGAATTTCTTTCCAGCCGAAACTTTTTAAAGGGAACCCATTATAAAATAGTGTTAAGACATCTAAGAAATTATTTTTGAGTGTGTCATTGGCTTGCAGAGTGACATTCCAACATTAGCCATCAGATTTCTTCCAATCTAAAAAAAAAACAATATTTAACTTGTGAATTTTTTGTTTATCGTTTTCCTTACATATAAAAGTTTGGAACTTTGCACAGGGGTTAAAATTATTGTTAGAAAACATTTTTGAGCTTCAAGCATTGGAATAAAATTGGAGCCATACTGTTATTTAACAGCCGGTCGATTCTGTAAAAATCTCACCGTGAAATCATAAGTGAAGTGAGCTTGAAGTGAGCAGTGTCAATAGTGTTAATCCCTAATGACAACTCACTCCACGCTCACTTCACCCAAGTTTTCACGGTGAGATGGTTACAGAATCGCACGGCAGCTTAACAAATAGTTAAATTCACTCTAACTAGATCCAAATTCACCAACAATAAAATCCCGATGCTAATCGATCAGCATTACACTGATTTTAACAAATTGTCGTTTTACACAATCGTGTGATGGATCGGTGCTACCGTTTACATTATCCACCTATACTCCTTATTACAAAGAACTAAGGTTCAATTTAGGATTTAAAATTGTTGAAACGAATACTGCTGACATAACTATGATGGATATGGGTCTTGTTATAAAATTGTATGAAGGTTTATGGGAAGATAATTAGATGGGTGACACTAGTGATGTAGAAAAAATATAAATAGTGCGTTACGCGTAACTAATATTTTAGGGTGCGACAAATGACTCTGCTGCAATGAATCAATGGGATATCACCAATCATTTAAGGAATTTTCTGCTTGTATAAATTCACTTTGCACTGGCAGCGTCTTTTTTCTCTTTCTTTTATCGTTACAATCACAGAAAACTAGTGTCAGCTAAAGCGCTAGGAAGTGGGGAAGAGCATTATGGGCGATTGTCTTATGTAAATTCGACATTTAAAAAGTGCTGATTCTCAGCCAGGTTTGAATAAATGACTTTTGATATTGATTATGCTACTAATTATATGCTTCTAGAATAGCTTCTACCTTCTTCTAGCTTCGTTCGTTCTAGCTTCTTCTTTTAGTGTGTATACCACCTTTTCATCGCTCTTTTCTGAACCGCTATTCCCTTTGCCTTTGTTTGTTTTTTTTTTTATTTGTTTTTATCTGATGTATGTCTCAGGTGTACTGTGTGTCTTACAGTCTGTGCTAAATAAATGTATTTTCTTTCTTTCTTTCTTTCTTTGTCCACCTTCATTTATCCCTTATGTCCATGGACATAATGTCCAAGCTTATGACCAAGTAAAATAACTGAGTCATTCTGTTTAATATTCATCGCAAGTATTAGAAAGAATCGGAGTGCAACTGTTGTTACAAACGACGGGTATTATTAATACAATTTTGAACCTGACACTGTTATACTCGTAATCGGCATTTACTTGAGTATGCTTGATGACTATTGAATTGTGTAAATGATCTAGTTCAATGCTTTGATTTAAAGGATTCAAGCCGGAGTTACTTTTTTCCTATATTTTAAGAAAAACTTATTTTTTCTCAATCGTCGATACTAAATGTGTATAAACATAACTTATGTGAAAGGTGCTCTGTGTATATGTGTATCTATACAATTCGTTATGGTCTTATTGATGAAAAACCGGGAAAACGTAAGACCAATCTTACAGATTACATTTGGGAGGGCTTTCTGTGTCTTATGAGGATGAATCGAAGCAGGCTTTTGGGCCCAAGTAATTTGACAAGACGTACACACGACGCCATATCAAGCTATACATTTCCCGTTTTAGTTGACCTCTCATTGTATAGGGTTTTCATACAATGAGAAGTCAGCTTATACTGGAACTATACACATAGCTTGATATGTCGTCGTGCATACAATCGATGCGAAAGAAGAAGAAAAAAATCTGTTCCCAGGTGAGAGTCACTGCACTCGCAAAATGGCCTAGGAAAAGGTTGAAACATTGCAGGAATACTGTTGTAGGCTTTCACATACATATGTACGTTAATAGAGTGTCATACCCGCCTTTCCGAGGTTTTTCTCGACAAAAACAAAGCGTAGTATGAAACAGATACCAAGCCTATGACAGATTATAATTCAAAAATAAAAAATCAACTCCTCCATCCATCTCATAAGTTAATGTTATTCAAATGTAACCAAATCAATTCGTGGCGCCGCCAACAACCACTATGTATATAAAAACCGTCTTTTCCTTTACGTTTGTGTGAAATTTTATGTCAATTTGTCGAATGCCATTGCGTGCGACGTGTATGAATATTCAATATGGTCCGTTTGCCCAAAGCAAACGGGCTTTTGTGTAGTATGGGGTGAAAAGATTGTGTGGGCGATGTGTGTACGTTTTTAACCGATTATGGTCGAGGACGATTATAAGTTTGAGTTTGGTGGGTTCGGAGATTAGATCTTGACATGATTCCGTAGCGGTATCTACAACGCCACATGCGAACTACGCGTCACACTGACGTCATGCAAAATCCTTTCATCTACACTAGCGTTGAAAAAAGCAGGGAAAATTCCCGTTTCTTTCCAATTCCGTTTGTTTATTTTTTTTTTTTCAATGTTTCATTCTATAGTTTCAAGAAAATTTGCCAGTATTATATTTCATGTGTTTTTTTTTTTTAATATAACTGAAAAATATGAAAGACCCGGGAAACTTTTTTTTTTAATCCGTAAATTTAACTTAGGATTTTCTATGCTTTAACTCCGCCCCCCCTGTTGTGCATCTAGTATTCTAGCTGTCAGTTGTATAAATAGTTTTATCAATTTAAGTGCTAGTTCCGGGAATGAAACATTGAATAAAACAACGAAATTGGAAAAAAACGGGAATTTTCCCTGCTTTTTTCAACGCTAATCTACACTAATATTATAAACAGGAAAGATTTGATTGTTTGTTTGTATTGAATAGGCTCCGAAACTACTGGCCCGATTTGAAAAATTGTTTTACCATTACAAGCCGAAATTATTCCTGATGAACATAGGCTACTTTTTACCGCGGGAAAATGCTTCTTTACTACGGGAAAACGGGTAATAGGACAACGGGTAGTATGAATTATCCTTCCGTACGTATCTTTTTCACATAACTTCTGGCTGAACCGATTGGGTTGAAATTTTATATGGGTATTTCAATGGTTTCCTGGATTATTTTAAAAATACAATTGGACCCGGTAGGTGGCGCTGCTGTCGGTATGTCAACTACTGAACGGCTTGACCGATTGCGTTGAAATTCGTAAAATATGACAACGTCGAATTTTCTTAGCTTTAAATTTGAATGATTGAAAACGAATTATTAGTATTTATCAATGAAACTTAGATACCTACACACATCGAGAGTCTAGTATTAGTATTTTGTATGGTAAGCAAACAAAATTAGGTAAGTGAACTTTCTAAGAACATTTTATTTTCATGAAATATGATTTATGATAACTTAGAAACTATGCATTTTCGGACCACATATTCTAGGACTTTTAGTATTATTTTTACCTATAGAATATAACCCTAGACTTATGGGACATAAAAAACACGTTATATAAATATAACTATATTAAATTATTATGTATGAACAACTTAGGTATAGTGTGCATGTGCAAATGACACTGCAGATTACATTCCGAAAGAAGCTGTTCTTTCTGTATTGCTGTGACTTCTAGACCTAGCTAGTACCAGTACATTGATATTGAGTCCGTCCTAATCACAACGAGCTTTGTAAGATGTATCAAAGAATCAGAAGCCATTTCTCGTAATTTAAAACGTTCAAAATCTAGTTGCAGTCTCATCTTTGCGACAAACAAATGTTAGAAACTTGTCAAATCTGTAGGGAAATTATGTATTTTTGACAGACAGATAAAACACATACAGATTGATACCGAGAAGAGACTGTGAACGTTCTTAAAATTATGTCATCAGAATAATATTTTTTTATGAAACTCGATGCTCAGAACTTAATAAACAAACAAGTATTAAGAGAATGTTTCTAAACACACTTAAACTACATACAAACTTAGATAACTGTTCAACATTGTTTTCGTTTTCCATTTCTTACAAATACTTTTTGTGTCGTTCATAATCCAAGCGCGCTATGTCGTGACCTATTGACGTTTGAAACTCCGTTAACATGCAAACGGGATGTAAATCAGTGTATGTTCATTTAACTGTCTAAGAGAAAATCTTTTCTTGACATTATTTGTGTAGCAAGACTTGTGGTCAAGGGTCACCGCTTTTGGGTGACTTTGATGTTACACATTTAAATCTGCGGGACAGAAATTAAACGTGAAAGAAAATGGACCTCTATTTTGTTAAGCATAAAGTTTGATGGTTTGGTTCTAAAGTGTCAAAGTTATATTGGTGTTAATGATGGGAAAAGTCACAATATCGATGGGTATTGTTCAATCGGTTACATTTTATCTATTTAACATACATTTATATACATAAATAATGTCGGCATTTTTGTCGAGAAGCTCACAGAATAGCGTTGTTTTGATATCGGTGAATAAGTTTTGTTTTTTATTCGTTAAAAGGAAAATTTGGAGAGTTTTAGCCGATAAGTTCTTGTAAATGGATGAATATCAATGCGAAGAGCTTACTAATTCATGTCGATAATAGGTATTAGGTTGGTGACCTGTCGCGTTGGCCATTAATTCATTGTTTTTACCCATGACTTAAGATAAAAATGTCTAAGGTTATCTCCTATACAGTTAAAAATACTCTCGATACAGTTAAAAATGCTAGTCCGAGGATTATAACGGGGCAATTCTCGTAATTTTAAGAACGTTCATAGTCTGATCTCTGTCAAAAATACCTGTAGTTTCCCTAGATTTTTGACAAGTTTTTGACATTGATTGTCGGCGAGATTGTCGGTGGATATCACACGTCTTCGAATTTTTGGTTCTAGAACATGCCGGTTTCCTCACGATGTTCCTGTGTGATAGGCGTAGAAATGCATTTTAATGTTTATTTTTTTGCAGCTTAGTTATGAACAAAATAATATTTTATAATTTCAGTTTGTCCACCACCAAGCTACCTTAAAGACTAAGCAGAGCCCATCAAATACTTAAATATATCTCTTAAAGGCAAAAACATTATCGACCGCATATTGCACCAAGGCGCATTGTATGCAAAATACAGGACGTGTTCATTTAGAGAAAAAAAAATCCGTACAGAATCGCGTCTCTCGCATTCTGTTTTATATTATCTCAAAAACATAACACGAGCCTGAGACAAAATGTCGCTGCGCTTTTTTTTGTCGCGTGACAAAAATACGGGTGCCAAAGTCACGGTTTACGTGTATCCGCTTTTGTTTTGTTTTACGATGTTATATATAGGGTGGTTGGGAAATGATCGGGAGATTTCGTGGCCAGATGTGCGATGAAATTTAATATTTAAATAGTAGGTTTTTGTTGACACTATTATTTTTCTTTTTCTGTGCTAGGAGCTAGATATGGATAAGCTCAGTTTACGTAGGTACTTTTGCAGGACGAGATATAATTAGTTTTGCAAGATGTTAGTGAAGTAGGTAGTTATAAAAGTTAAGGTATAATGTAAACGAAACAAAAACTTATTTATTTATTTAAATGCCTTAATGATTACAGGTGTTAATGCGATAGCCAAGTCTCACACGCACAAAATTAAAGCACAAAATACATCTCAAGATCATAAACATAGAAGTAGGTACTTTTGCGTTTTCACCACAGTGACATGCAAATATTATATCAATTTCGATCTGAATATAGTTGATGGTGCGAATTGCTCGAGTCAGACGGGTTTTGGCCAGCAAGTTGATCCTGGCTGATGGCACGACCAGCAGTGGAGGGGGCCGTCGCCGTCGCGTTTCATATCTGTAAAGCGGAAAATTAGGTACCTAAGTATCATTAACGATGTTTTCAAATCCTTTAGTCTTGTTTTGCCTTGTTGTTTAACAACATATCACACGTCTGCCCACGACTTCGTACGCGTCAAATATCTTGTTCCATTGCATCACCTGCCCACGATATCACTTCGTTTTTACTTAACATTTTTTCTTTTTGCTTGGCTCCTCAAGGTCATAGCGTAACTTGACATAGCTAATAGCCTTCCTCGAAAATTAGGCTATCATATGCAGATATTTTTTGCAAATCCGACTGGTGATTCCAGAGATTACTCCCTACATACAACCTTCAAACAAACAAATTTTATTTTGTTTATAATATTATTACTATAGTCAAATCTTCGCGGATTGTAGGTTAATCGGTCGGTTTTATTATTAAAAACAGTTTTGTTCTCCAAACCTTAGAAGGACACAGGGCGTGACCGTCTTGTTATAACCGACAAATTTATCGCTGTTTCGAGAATCAAACTTTATTTATTGTTCTTTTAACTACACAGCTTAAATAAATTTACCATAAATAAATTCTGCTATAGTGTTGTTTACAGTTAAACTCATAATATAAGGACAAAAGGGCGTGGCAATAGAAAAATCACATTAATGTCATAGATATGTGACTCATAGATGGAAATTAAAGTAGAACAATGCCCAAAGATATCTTTAAATCAATCGATTTCAAGTCCTTATAAAAAGGTCCAGTTTTAATAGCTTTTGTAAAGCCTGTGCGTAAGGAGTAGTTGCGTGTTGTACCATTTACATTATGATCTATAATGGTTAACGGCTAGTCAGCCAAAGACCACAGCGAGTCGGAATGAGGACTGAAGATTTTTATTTGAAGCCTAGAATATCTACCTCATCATCTGACTAGCCTTTTCCCAACTATGTTGGGATCAGCTTCCAGTCTAAGAGTCTAAAGTATTTTACATTGAGCGACTACCTATCTGACCTCCACAACCCAGTTGCTGGGTAATACCTACAATACCCCTTGGTACGACTGCCGGCCGATTCTGTAAAAATCTCACCGTGAAATCATAAGTGAAGTGAGCACTTAATAGTGTTAATCCCTAGCGAATGACAGCTCACTCCACGCTCACTTCACCCAAGCTTTCACGGTGAGATGGTTACAGAATCCCACGGCTGGTCGTCAGACTTTCGGGCTACTAACGACCCGTAACGACTGTCAAAGATCCACGAATGACGGCGTCCGAAATCCGAGGCACGGTGGGGACTTGGTATGTGAAGATGGTCACCCATTCACGGAACCATCGCGGCCAGCGTAGCTTAACCCTACAGGGCATAGTGTCCCACATATGGGACATTCCGAAAAGTGTGTTATATTTTAAAAATGGATTCAAGTAGCGTGATCTAGTGTTTTCGAGATTAACTATTATGTTTTTGAGTTTCGAATTTAGTACCAGATATTTTGGATAGTACTAAATAAACATTTAAGCTAGCTAAACCGCTGCAATACATTTATAATAAATGTCTGGATGGAGCTGTGTTTCCGGAGAAGTGGAAGATTACCCGCGTCGTGCCGGTGCCAAAGGGAGGATCAGCGATGACGGTGGACGGTTACAGGCCTGTCGCAGTGCTGTCGACTCCGGCGAAGGTTTTCGAAGCGGCTATTCATAAGAGCATATTTCAACAGGTCAGTGGCCAGCTTTCAGACGCCCAGCACGGGTTTCGACCAGCAAGAAGTACTACTAGCAATCTCCTGAGTTACATGGCTAATCTTGTGCCAACAGTGGACAGTGGGGGCCAAACTGATGCCGCTTATTTCGATTTTAAAAAAGCATTCGATCTGGTAAATAATGATGTTTTGCTAAAAAAGTTAGCCACCGTTGGTTTCACTCCACATCTAAAGTTTTTTGTAAGTTACTTAAGCGGTAGGCAACAGTACGTAGAATATGCGGGACACAAGTCAGAACCATATTTTACCAGGCCGGGGGTGAGTCAGGGCAGTAATCTTGGGCCTTTGCAGTTCATTCTTATGATAAATGATTTACCAGAAGTTGTTAAAGACGCCAAATGTTTACTGTTTGCTGATGACCTCAAGCTGTCGCTGGAGATAAGTAAATTGGAGGACTGTGATAGGCTTCAAAGAGACATAGACAGAGTGGTGACCTGGAGCAAGGATAACATCTTGCAGTTCAACATCTCGAAGTGCGTAACAATCACTTTCTCTCGCGCGCGCACTCCTATTCTATATACATACAATATAGACGGGTTGCCAATGACTAGGACTACGGAAGTAAGGGACTTAGGGGTTAAATTCAACACTGGGCTAACGTTTCGTGATCACATCACAAGCTGCTGCAGAAAAGCTTACCGCCATTTGGGTTTTATGCTACGTATGGTGCGTGGCTTTAATAACATTAAAGCGGTTATCGCCTTATATAATGCTTTAGTTAGAAGTCAATTAGAATGTAACGCAGTCATTTGGGCTCCACACGAATCTAAATATAGGCTCATGCTGGAGAGAGTACAAAACAAATTTGTGAGGTACTTGTACTTGCGCTTGTATGGAGTATACCCATTTTATCCGCTTACGTACCCAACTTTATTTATTTTGGGTATGGTTGGATATAACGAGCTGAGGGTCAGGAGGGATCTCGCACTCACCTCGTACATATTCAAAGTACTTAGAGGGAAGGTACATAATGCGGACATATTAGGGCACATAGGCTTGTACATTCCGGACAGGTACGTGTGGCGACGACGACAGCCACGGCTGCTGGCGGAGCCGCGCGCTCGGACAAATCTTTTAAGGGAGGCGCCACTGTCGCGTGCACTCCGCACTCTCAACCTCATAGCTAGTGGCTCGGACCTTTTCTGTTGTTCACTGAGTGAGTTCACAAAGAATGCATTGATTGTAATAAGTTACAAAATTTAATCATAGTAATAAGTTAGGATAAGAATTTAGTTAGGATAAGATATGTACACTATCGCAATAGGTTTCCCTGTAAGGATAGATGTAATTTGGAAATAAATAAATAAATAAAATTTATGTTTATTCATTTATGTTTTCTTCAAATCGGTATGTACTTTGAATACGATTAACGAACGGCGTATAATAATCGCAAAAAAATGATAGAATTGAATTTTTCAGCGGCGAAATAATTAGCAGAGGTAAGTTCATGTTCATATTTTTCATTTTACGTGTAATCTTGTCATTTAATTTATAGTTACTACGTAACACAGATTCACATTATAATGCATGATGTGCCATACACAAAAACATACGTTTCCATTGAGCTATGATTTTTCTAAATATTTTTTCGAGAAATGGCATCATATTTGCAGGCATATTATATTTTTTTAAGCCGATATGAAAAATCATGCTCTGTAGGGTTAACCTGATCGATCGACCCGTGCGGCTGTTATTATTATACTTAGCCACAAGCCCCTCATACCTACCTGTCATGCCATTTTTTTTCATCAAAATGGCGGTCACGAACCCCATTATCATTTTAAACAAAAGAGTCTTCAATAACAAAATATCGAACTAATAGTCCTATCAAATTGATAAATTCCGGTTAAAAAACTACGGAAGCTAGATGTTACTCATCTAGTTTTTGACACTTGTCAGCTTATTGAATTTGATTTATTTCTCTTACTGGTAGAATATTGTAGTATACATCGAATCTCTAAAGTGAGTGTCGAGACCTAGAAAGTATAAATATCGCGACAATACCCGCCCACTTACCATCACTCAGTTTATGGGGTCATCCCACATAGAGCGATGACACTTTTACGATAATAGCCGGGGTTTCCGGCTGATCAATTGGGCAGACGAGCGGGCAGGTGGTTATTTGCAAGATTTTGATACATGTAGGAGGTATTTGTAAAACAGAGCATTTATTATTACCATTTTATTATAAGCTTGTGTTGTCTCACGGCAGGGCAAAGCCCTCCCTTCCCTCTTTCCGCCTTTCCCTGTCTACTGCGATTGTGGGCCAATCCTTTAAGGAGGACCCCAGATCATCCCGCCATTTTTTTCTGGGCCCGCCACGTAGTTATTTCCTGTTATTTGGGGTCCAATGAGTGGTGGTTATTGCTGGAGCTGATTTCCGAGACTTATAATAATAATAATAACAATAAAACCATTTATTTCCAGGTAGCAAAGACCCATAGACAAATACCTTAATTTAAGTATACATAATTATAAATAAAACTTAAAAACTATGTTAGTATCACTTAGTTGCACTAAGTCTTCTTCGTTCTTCTTTTATAATGATACCAGACGTATTATCCCACTACGTCCCACTGTAGGGAAAATGCCTCTCCTCATGCAGAGCTTAAGATGGTTTGGTGATTTCAGACTTATGTTCACTATACGTCAAGGTTTACTTTCGATGTTATTCCTTCACCGATGTCAGTAAGTCCACGATAAAATCAGAAAGTTCATATGAATTGAAAAAGTCACATTGATACAGGTCCGAGACTTTCAGGTCTCGGAAATCTACCCATGTAGCCCTGCATTTAGTAAAGACTTTTGTCTTCAGTCTAAAGTTAAAAACAAACTACCTCCTGTAAAAAAAGTTTTGATTGAGTGTCCAGAAGTCTTATGTGGAACACATTTATGTATGTTTTGCCACTACTCATAGCATAAGTATCATCAGTCTATACAGTTCTCACTGCTTCGACACAAGCCTCCTCTGTGAAAGGGAGTGGGCTATAATCCACCACGCCGGCCCAGTACGGGTTGGTAGATGTTACATGTCTTCGAAATTTTAGTTCTAGGACATGTCGGTTACCTCACGATGTTTTCCTTCATCGTTTTGAGAAAAGTGAAATGAAATGAGAAATTTATACAAAGTAAAGTGCCAGTCGGGGATCGAACCTACGACATACACTCGTAAGTCACGTCCGTTACCACTGGGATACTACTGCCTATTCTCGTTTCGTCGAAAAAGCATTCAAAATATTACGAGTCGAAGTTCTTAAAATATCAGCGTGTACACTTTATAAGATAAAAGGCTATTTCATTACAGAGTGTTAATTTACAATTTGTAAACTCAACACTCGATTCAGCCTGTCGCAGTTCCAACATTGGCCTCTCCCAGGCTGCGCCATAACAATTTGTCCTCCGCCTTCTGCATCCAATCTGCCGCAGCCAATTCCTCAGGTCGTCAGTCCATCTATCTGGGGGACGTCCCACGCTACGCTTGCCGAAGCCTCTGCTCCAAGTCCTGCTCGAAGTCTTTGCTCCAAGACTCGTCTGCGTCACCAGCCATCAATCCTTTGACATACATGGCCAGCCCACTGCCACTTCAGTTCACTTTGTAACGCAAAACTCTTTTTATTATCTTATAGAGAAGCAATAAACATTGATCACTGTACTATTACTGGTACCTCAAAAGTTATTAACTGGTGTAATTAATCCTATAACAGTAATATAACATACCGTACAAGTGCACTGATACCACTTAAGCCAGTTTCTGGGGAAACACCAGGGCGGCCGTATTTACCTGGAGACCACACGCCAAGACAATCAACACTTACAACAGAAAAACGTTTTAACTAAGCATTAAACCGCCCGTCTATGTCACCATCACTATTAAACTACTTTCACAACTGGCGCCATCTACATTTACAGGAATTGAATCAACACTATTTAGGTACTAAATAAAACCCAGCCTAGTGTTGTTTTAGTGCCTGTACCGTTGTTGAAATGTTAAATAGTCATTTATATACGTTTTATTATGTGTTACGGAGCGATAAAGTTGAAATAACACTTGTTTACTCAGAGTACGTAGAGATTGTTGTACTGTATGCCTACATATATTTTTTCTCACTACGCCACAAACTTACTTGCTTTATATTTAGTTTTGCTGATTATTATAACTGAGGGGCAATTCTCGCAATTTTAAGAACGTTTACAGTCTGATCTCAATATCAATCTGTCAAAAATTACTCAAATTACATTATATAATTGAATCGGTCATTTCAAAAACCACTTAAGTCACAAAATTATAATTTTTCAGAAATCAATAAAAACTGAGATTTTTATTGAGATTTTAGATTATCTGTATCGTTTTGTTTTCGTGAAAATGAATACTACTTATGTATGAATAACGTACTTACATACTCCGTTTTCCAACGACTTTTCTTTAACTGCTTTTAGAACTATATATTTATTTTTTACACGATTTAACTGTCGTGTAGCTCGGGTTGCATAATCAACCTATAATTTTTCCACTGTTGGGATACAGGTCTCTTCTCTGAGATAGGGAATTGGGCCGTAATCCACCACGCGGGCCCAGTGCGGGATGGTGGATGTCACATGTCTTCGAGTTTTTGGTTCCAGAACACGCCGGTTCCCTCAAGATGTTTTGCTTCACCATTTTTGAGAGCTGTGGTGATACAATAAATCCCACAAAGTAAAGCGCCGGACTCGAACCCAAGACGTATAATTCGTAAGTCGGGGCCGTTCTACTGCCATCAGCTTGGATTATCCACTTCATATTCTGTTTTCCATTATTTTTTAGTTTTTCAATTGGACCAGTTTCTTGAACCATGCCGCGCAGTAAAAACGGTTTCAATTTTGTATTTTAGCACCAAACTTCTAGTATCGTGTGACCTATATAGTTAGTAATCTCGTAGGAAAACGATACAGGTAAGCTTTGTAAAACCACTATTTCTGTTTATTTCCGACTGCCTTTACAGATCTCAAATCAGGTGTAGGCGTTTCGCGAGCGAAAGGATCGTATCAAACGAATGGATAAAGCAGTACCTAAGTACAGACGAAAGCACATCAAGCTACTACAATATATCAAATGTCTTTAATAGATTTTTAATTTTATCGCTAATGCATAAGGTTCAAAGTTGATTGGGAAAGTTTTACAGTTTCGGGTAGCTTGTGTGGTACCTGTACTTATCTTTATCCAGATCTTGTACGACTCTGATCATTGATCTTTGTGGAGGTGGTCCATATTTTGTAGTGCTCGTCTTCTATTTATTGGTTGTGTGAGGGTCGCTGCTGGATTGTTTTGATGTAAAGCTGGTATGAGTTAGTTGTTAGCGCGACGCTCCTAGGCATGAGTAATGACCTCTTCAGTTTTTGCCTGTAGCCACAGGTTTCCTATACTATGGTATTTTAATTTAATAATGTAAGATGTGAAACTTTCGATCATTAATTCTTTTGTTTGACGAACTAATTTGGAAATGGCACCGATTCCCTTGTCCACAAACTAAACTAAATTTAAGTTCTGAGCATCTGTTTCTTTCTATTTCATTAAGAAAAGGACAGAAGATAAATATTAGTTAAGTGCTATCAAATTAGTCAGCGCCTGACGCAAATTGATGTATTTTTAGTAGCCATTTTTTTAATCACGTCTAAACTTGTCTATGGATTATCTTAATTTGACAGGATTAAACTAATAGTTATCTTCTGCCCTATTCTGAATGAAATAGAAAGAAAAAATATGCACTGAACTTAAATTTAGTTTAGTTTGTGTAGACGAGAATCGGCGCCATTGTCGATCTCGATAGCTTAGGTAGGTTTGCTTCATCGCCTGCCCAGCTTTTCCCAAGTATGTTGGGGTCGGCTTCCAGTCTAACCTGTTGCAGCTGAATAACAGTATTTTACATGGATCGACTGCATATCTCATTATCACACTATTTAAGTATACATATTCGTTACCATGTCGATTCTGTAAAAATCTCCACGTGGAAACTTGCGTGGAGTGAGCTGTCAGTGTCATTCCACTGATACTAGGGATTGACACAGCAAATATTTACAATCATAATCGAGATTTCAATAATATTTTTTATGCTAATTTTATTGATCATTTTATATAATTTCAAAACTATCAGGTTGGCAACAAAGTCTTTGCGTTTTGTTTCATAACTTTTTAAGAATGTCCAGGAATGTTCTAGAAATCTCTAAGCATAGTATAATTAAAGCCGCGGTAGTGAGCTACGCACAATCGTAGTTGCGCAAGCAAACGAAGCGGTTATTAAATAAAAATGGAAATATCGCGACGCAAACTTCACTTGCTCCACGAATTTCGCTTTGGCCTTGCAGCGACGGAAGCAGCAAACAGCATATGCAGTACAATGGGTCAAGAGGTGCTCTCCATCCGCATAGCCCAACATTGGTTCAAGTAATTTAAAAAGGGCCAATTTGAACTTGACGATTCTCTGCGTTCAGGAAGACCATCACTAGTAGATGTCAACATGTTAAAGAGCTTGGTTGAAGAGAATCTACGGCTAACTACACGTCACTTAGCAGAACGTCTTAAGTGCTCTCACACTGCTGTAGAAAACTATCTCAAAGAATTAAATAAAACCTGGAAATATGGCCAATGGATATCCCATGAGTTATCACCCGCTCAGCTTCAAGTCAGAGTCGATGTATGCATGCAATTACTGAGTTTCCGTCGAAACTATGAATGGTTGTGCAACCTTATTACGGGGGATGAGAAGTGGGTAACTTACGTTAACCACACACGGAAACGCCAATGGCTTGGAGTTGGAGAGAAGGGTGTGCCTATGCTTAAATCGGATTTGCACCCTAAAAAGATTATGTTATGTGTTTGGTGGCACATACGAGGAATAATATATTGGGAATTAATTTCACCGGATACTACTATTACAGCTAATATTTATTGCACACAGCTGGATCGAGTTACAGAAAAAATTAAAGGAAAACAAGACAAAGTTTATTTTCTTCATGACAACGCCAAATCTCATGTTGCCCAATCAACCCGCAAAAAATTATTGGATTTAGGCTGGACTGTGCTTCCCCACCCGCCATACTCTCCGGACTTAGCTCCTACTGATTTTCATTTATTTCGATTATTATCCGATCATTTGCGTGAAAAAAAATTCGATGATCAAGAGGATTTACGAGAATATGTCAACAGTTTCTTCAATCAGAAATCTCAAGAGTTCTACATATCTGGGATCCTGTCTTTACCGGAGCGTTGGAAAAAGGTCGTGGAAACAAATGGTGCTTATTTTGTTGAAAAGTAGTCCTGTGTTTATTATAAATAAATAAATAAATTTTCACTTGAAAAACGCAAAGACTTTGTTGCCAACCTGATAGTATTTTAGCTGTCAAAACATTACTATTATGCGGGAGCTTAAAATAAAATAGCAAAACAGAAACTAGTCATAATATAATATTTTTTTTTGTTTTTACCTTTTTTCCTAGAACTAGTCCTTATATAAGTACTAGTTTTTTTTTCCTAGATTAAAACCCCACAAAATAGTAATGTTAAAAATAGTATATACAATGACCAATAGAATTAGCATTAAAAATATTATTAAAATCTCGATTACAATTGTAAATGTATGCTTGGTCAATCCCTAGTATCAGGTGGGATGACACTCACAGCTCACTCCACGCTCAATTCACCTAAGTTTTCACGGTGAGATGGTTACAGAATCGCACAGCTGTTTTTATCTATTAAAGTATGCACACACACACGTCACGTTGCAGTATAAAACTAATTTACATCCGTCACCTCACACATCAGGTGGTTGTCTGGAATTTTTGCTGAACTGGGCCTTTCTGGCGCAGCTGTGAGGCACACATTCCTGCTAATTTCTTATGTCGGACTTTACACTTTTTTTTTAATTTTTATTATTTTTTTATCTGATGTATATATCTGATGAATTGTGTATCCTTTAGTCTGTGCTAAATAATTGTATTTTCTTTCTTTCTTTCTATCTGACCTCCACAACTCGGTTAGTGGGTAATGCGATATCCATTAACAGAAATAAAAAACAAAAAAATAAATAAAGGAAAAAAAGAAGAAAGGCTGTGTTGACATGTGACTTAATTGCTCGTATTATCTAACATCTTAAAATTAACAGAGAACAGCATCTGTTTCGATCAAAAATACGTCCGCTTTTTCCACAAATCTTGCGGAGTCACCAATACCTGCAGGATTAATGTGACCATTCTTGCATTTCTTGTCACTATGTAACCGACTCTTATCTTAAAGACTTGCCCATTTTTGTGAACCCGCGCGAACCTTCATAATATAAAAAATAATACCAGAGCGTATGTCGGTGTGTCTTCGCTTCGTCCAGTTTACGGCCGCTAGCAGTATTACGACTATGTAAAATAACATTTTACTGCGCACCGTACGGAGGTTATGCGTATGCGCAAGCCATAGATTAGGTGAGGTTTGTAGAGGTGATTTGACGTGTGAATTATTGAGAAGAAGTTTTATTTAAAATAATTTGTCCTTTTGGCTTCAAAGCAAGTTGTCACTTGAAGCATGATTTGATCACGATACTTGCACACCACAATTTTTTTTACATGAAATTGTTTGTTTTACTGGTCGGATTTACGAGAATATCTAAAATTAACCAACATGTCACATCTGAATAATTTACAAGACTATTCTAAATATCTCAGCTCGCATGAGTCTAGTGCAGGTCCGGTCAAAGTAGTTTGGACTGCAGAGTGATGACAAAAACTGTGCTTTGCTCAGGAGTCCTTTGTGTGGAGTCAGACAAACGATGGCGGCTATAAAGTTCAGGTAATATTTGATCTTGGTTATTGTCGTGTGTATTGAATGATTGCATTCCAGGTTTGATGGGTAGGAGCTAGAGAATAAGCGGTACGGGAATATGTGAGTATGAGGCCGAGTGAGGATGGTCATATTGTAAAGAAAGAAAGAAAGTACGTTTATTTGCGGCAAAAATGACGCATCAAAGAAACATAAATAAAAAAAATAACAAGTTGGGAGTAAACATGCGGCACATCCATGCAAAACGGCCAACGCTCAGCATAATGCTAATTAAATGACAAACCCGTGCACTGACTGAGCAGGTCACTCAAATATGTGTGGTTATTTCCTCAAAAGACCATCTCAGACACATGGTGTCATAATCTTGGTCAGGCCATATGAGGACCATACATGGTCCTCATATGGCTGTATTATGTTTAGACTTTAAAATAGATTGTGACCTCTGAGCTTGTTTCGGTCTTTCTTATCAGAGTAGTCAGACAGAAAACACCGAATTCATCTAGTTTTAAAATATAAATATATTTTTAACGTGTAAAAGTTTATTTTAACCAATTTACAGAAAAAAAACATTGTTAAATTAGATCAGTATCTTTCTAGAGTTCGCTTTCATTAATAATTTTTATAAAGTTAATACAATTACGTTTTTGATTTTAATCTAGAGCTAGAACCTAAAGTCGAACGGCTGTTAATACAAAACCACTGTACACGTGAAAATGCAGTCTTAGTTAGCACTTCCTTCTTTTATGAACACGGCTTAAACTTAAAAAAAGACCCTTCCTATTTTCAGTTTTTATTTTTATAATAAACTTTTTGTGATCTCATTCTTAAATTTATCTTAGTACCTAGTTTAAAATTAGCTGTAAGTTTCTCCTCCAATTTTGTATGCCAACAGGCAGAATATACTGGGATTGAATATATTTTATACTAAGACCATACTTGTACCTGCATTCTATACAAATAAACAAATAAATAAATAAATTATTCAGCTAAATTAAAGAGGCTAATTACAAAAATGCGCGTAGATGCATGATTTCCTCGTTGAAATTGAATACTATTTGTTGGTTGTTATAAATAACAATTATTTGGTAAATATAGTTCACGTTCTCTTCTTTTCTCTTCTACAATAATAATAAAGTGATTTTTTTTAATTATTTATCTATTTATTTAATAATTATCGTTCTCCTGATGCATGTTTAGGCAAAAACTCATGGAGAGCTGATTTGAGACCTCTAATTTGCAGATTCTGTTGAAAATAACCCATCAAAACAATTTTTCTCATATCACAAATATCATATACCTACTTTTATAATCATAGAATACGTCTTTGTTACATGCCTTATAAATAAATAAAAAACGACTGGACCCAATTCAATTTTCTACTGGAAACAAGTCTGAATATCTCCGAAAGTCTACATCATTTTCATATGGTATTTATACCTAAATAGTCTCCAATAATTGCTTAAACAATATAAAAAAAAAATGAAGATTTTGATTTTTTATTTGATAAAAAATTACTGCATATTTCACTGCGCCGACTTGTTTTATTGAAGTATCCACAGGCAAGCCCGATTGACCAGACGACAACCTCATAGGTTGAACTGCGAGTTACCATTTATAAAAAAAAAAAAATGCGCGCTCTGTACCGAAATGTAAGAGGGCTTAACGTGCACTTAGGAATTTAATTTGCTTGTTTCTAAAATAAAATAACACACATAAACATCACGCCTGTAATCTCTGAAAGGTTCGGCAGAGGCGTACCCACAGTACACTCACAGCTCGCCAGTTCTGTTAAAGTTCCATATAGCGGGTGAGCCTTTTGCCTTCTACCAGACACAAATTCAGACTCCAGGCTGAGAAATTCTTGATGAAAAATCCCAACAACATTTTGCTTAACCTGGGAATCGAACCCAGAACCTCATACCAACGAGGCAGTCTAAAAGAACTGCATGTAAAACAGAGGTTTCTCGAAACAGACAATCTTTATCGCCTTTCTCAAAGCCCAACTTTCATAACGAATTGTTTTACCCTGAATGCCCCATGAGACCGGCTTATGTTCTTGTAGTAATGAATTTAATTATAGTTCAGGAAATAGATGCAAATCTCTTGTAAAGCTTGTAGCACAATATTTCACTTCAGTTGTTAATGTTTTAAATACCTTTGCAAGACATAAAGGTAATCCGGAGTTATTGTTAGTACTTGTAAAAGTAATAAAGTTGTGTTTAACTTTCTTAACCGAAGAAGGAACCGCTAGGTGAAGAACAACTGTGATAATACCTATGTGAAGGCCAGTAAAATAAGCAGTATTCTTCCACAATCGAGAAAAATATTACTTTTGGCCCTTCTATTCAATTATTTTACAGCAATACAGCAAAAATTACGAATATACGAGGCAGTTAATTTGATCGGTTTTCAGTAGTATTTCTTACTTTAATTCTTGTTGTTAATTCAGATTCGTCACAGTTGTAAATCGATTCGTTACATTTATTTATTTGATTTTTATTTTATTTATCCTTTAAATATATTGTTTTATATTTTGTGAATGTGAGAAAATTGTAGGCTTTGTAGACTTGTAGACCATTTTCTATTTTGTTAAGTACCTGGTACTTGTTGACATGCCTACACTGTCCCATACCTGTTAGCACTGTAATTTGAAAACATTGTAAAAGCCAATTATTTTTAAAAGAGTAACCGTGGAGTTTCACGCCGGCTCTTCTCCGTAGGAAACGACCAATAGGAACCGTACATCCATTTTCTGACTTTTCATAAGTGCCCATGTAGTGCCATGTGAAGTAAAATGTTTGGATTTTGAATAAAGTTGACAATGCTTTGAATTTCGCAGTAGTTATCTGTAGCTAAACATTAGTCTGTCTTTTATATTGGAAGAATAATGAGGGCGCTTAAATGCTATAAACAGATTTTGCCAAACACAAGACCGTAAATGAGAGATAACTTAAGGGCACTTGTAAGTTCAATGGCTTGGATAGTTGGACTGAAAACCGTACCTCAAACTCTTTGGAGACAACGGGCACTATCGACCTACATATATCATATAATATCACTAAAGAAAACCAGAGCCAGGTCATCGAACCAAAAGTGTCATTAATGATGAGTTCTCGCGGCCAACTAAAGCGGGGCGTTGGGCGAACCGTCACGCCTTTTAGTTGAGCCAAACACGCTCCACAAACATGTTGGACAAATGTTTGACCAACGGCCGGTACAAATTTCTATGTCGGAACTGTCGCCCTGTTGACGTTGTGGGAATTTTTTTGATGGATCGTACGTGCGGTGCTATCAGGCTAGTCTGTTGGTGATGGGATTAAGCTGGTGGAATAGACATAACACTAGAGCGTTATGGTGACAAAACAGAGGTATGTACTACGGAAAACAAGGTTAGAGTAATGTCGGCTGAACATTACACGGGTGGCAATATGGGAATTAAAATCTTGATGAAGACTACCTCTGAAGAGGCATTAGAAAAGTAAAAAAATGAGGAGAGATAAAAAAGTAATGAAAAAAGAAGAGAGGTACATGCAAATAAGATTGGCAGTCATACAATATAATTATCAATTCCACAAACATTGGGGCGCTTAATGTCGTCTCCAACGTGTCCTGTTGCCTGCACATTGCGGGAGCTGGTGGACGCTAAAGCTCAGCTAAATTCTGGACTCACTCTTTATAATAAATAAATAAAATAAAAATCTTTTATTTTCAGACAACATGGCCCATATAATGTTAGTATACATTGCCATCGACATTACAGATTGCCATCAACAAGCTAAGAAGAAGAATATATCAATCTGCAGTCATACGAGTAGGTACCAACTTGATAAAAGTTCAGTAGCAGGTAAAAACAACTCGCTGAGAAGAAAATGAGCTATTTTACTATCCTAATAATTGACTTCATATTAGAAAAATAAATACCCATCATTGGTCATTCACATGACAAACTCGTCAACCGTCAAGCTCGTCTTAACATCTCATCAATAGACGGCAATTGAGACAGGCGCCATACAACAAACCATTTCATTACAATCATAATGGAATAGTAGAAACTCAATACATTGCAATTAATTTTCACGAACACGAAACCCTTTAAATGACCCACCATCAGAAAAACCAACTCTATTTTGACCAAGTCAGAGTCCAAATCAGCTTAGGAAATGACGTTTTAAAGATGGATTTTTGAGCAGCCAAGGTAAATACTCTACCGCTATACTTAATGCTGTGTCAATAGTGGTTGTTTATACTGAGCTACTGCTCTTAATGTGCGCTACCTTAACAGAACGGATTTGTTTTTTGAAGCTGTTGGTTTTGTGGACGAGAGTTTACGTGGCAGATCTTTATGTACTTTTTTAAGTTGAGTATAATATTGAGATGATTAAGATAATGATATATTAGCGATTTTATTTGGGATATATCCTTTATTGGAAGTGATGGCTACCTGTGTGTGTTTTATGTTTATTTTGGTACCTAGGTAAGTCACTTTTCTTATTTAACTTGCTTAGATAGAACAGCCGGTCTATTCTGTGA
The DNA here is from genome assembly GCA_949629135.1 of Eremobia ochroleuca. Classification (NCBI taxonomy): domain Eukaryota; kingdom Metazoa; phylum Arthropoda; class Insecta; order Lepidoptera; family Noctuidae; genus Eremobia; species Eremobia ochroleuca. Next base: position 19,070,587 of record OX451400.1, on the reverse strand, counting down.
AAAATCTCACCCTGAAAACTTAGGTGAAGTGATCTGTCAAATGGTGTCAATCTCTAGCATCACGCGGAATGGCATGGCAGCGCACTTAACCTAAGCTTTGACGGTGAGAGGTTACAATGTAGCTTACTCAGAGATCACTATTATAGATATAGATCAATATTCTACACTTATAAGGGGAATAAAATGACAATCAAAGAAAATAAAAGAGAGATCCTTTATTTTATCCCATTCGTGATAGTCGATAGAATACGTATTTCCAAATCTCAAATACTACCGCCACCATTTCTTACAAGTTTTAAACCTAGACCAATGAACAAGCCCGGAAATCATAAGCGTGACTCTATTCAACAAATCATTACATTTAAATCGATACAAATGAAATCAATACATCGCTTAACCGATACCGAATGAAAATCGATAACTTTCGCCGAGGGCGCGCTTTGATAGAAGCAAACAAATATCGGCCGTGCCCAAATATAATGCAATAAATATAATTTATAATGTTTATACGGAGTTATCTCGAGCTACGATCGCGGAGACGCCCGACTTCGGCCGATCGTCCGGCTCGGTACAGTGTAGTGTGTGGATGCAGAGACTGCGTTTATTGGAAGTACAAATGACTTTTGTATTAAATAAGTCACTCGTGAGTATTTATCGTGTTGGCAACATACATAGCCATTACATATTTAGGCATTATTAAATTTAATAGTAGAATTCATTTGATTTTATGTAGTACTTAACTGGTAGAGCATTTTAATTTTATTTTGTTCTTCTTACGGTTAAAATAATAATTTCTACGTAAGAGAATTGTTTCCTAATACCGCACAAAAATATATATATACCTAGTAGGAATACCGTATTTTTTATAAATTTTAACTAGTTGTTCTTTCTAACTTGAAATCCAAAGTTTTGCTCTAAGTTTATCAGATGCATGATAATTTAACTTATGACAAAAGTTCTAAAGAATTCCTTTACTGGTAGTATAAAAAACATCGATCTCAAGTCCCTGTCAACCTCATCTCTTAAGTGTAAAACCCATTCATCATCCACGCAACACTACTCTATGCAAACTATAAAAGAAATAAAATCGTTACGTGTTACATATGACCTGGGCAGACCGAGTCAGGTTGTACAAATATATCTTTAATCGTACTTAAAGAAATTCATAATTAAATAAACTAATTTATGGACAGCCCAGCCTCTTGGGCGACTGCCCAACTAATGCATATTTTTTGATAATTATTGCATCGTATTAAATTACAAGACATCGATTAATATTGTTTGTTGGATTAATTTTGTCGGTCTGTGTGTTTTAGGTTTTATTGTCTTTTCATTCAAGTTAGATGTTAGTATTTTATCAGACTGATTTTAAGCTGCTGGATTTTTACTAGCTGTGAAGATAGTTTCTCCGTTTAATGTTCTGAAGAGAGACAACAGGTTTGAAAGACATTTTTACGTATTCTAAAGTAACTATGTAGGTACGTGATCGAAAGAAAACAAATTCACGTTTTAATAATCTTTATTCTGCCCATATTTGGGCTTATACAACTTTTATATAGTGTTAATAATTGTAAAGTTCCGTGCTGAAAAAGTTAGGTGAAATCTTTGCAAGTAAACCCATTATCCCAAACTAGTATTGAGCTTAATCGCAATAATCTGCAAAGACAAGTCGCGGAAGCCCTAGCTTTGGTTATGAAATGATATTATTTATTAATTTTTCATACTCATTGCCAGTTTCTCGCCACGATGTAGCACGGAGCTCGAATGTCGCTCGTATTTATATGAGACATTGTATGAGAAAACGGTGTTAACTCGGCTTTTTATCATTTATTTATTTCTTGTACCATTTACTTAATTAATTTGCGTAGGTATTGATTTTATTCTAGTGACAAAGTTGAAACGGATGTTTGTGGCTTGGAAGTTTTCCTTTTATTTTTGGAAGGTTTTTCATTGAGTTGTAGGGGTTTTTGTAACTCTGTTCCGCTTGAGTTATGTATTATATTGTTATTATAGTTATTATATTATGTATTACAGTTATT